>PVKU01008029.1:0-78847 GCA_004027475.1 Anoura caudifer | reverse complement strand
TTTCCCAATTATTAGTTTTTTGCCTTGAGCTCCCACTTAATCTGCCCCAGCTTCACCTTTCTGTGCTTTTGAGTTGGAAACAGTGCTTTGCAGCATGACCAAGGTTTTGGAGGCAATGGACTCTAGTTCACACTCCACTATACCTTAGTGAGACTGGTCTTTCCACCACCTAAACTTTCAGTCTCCCCATCAATAGGGCGATGACAACAGTGTCTACCTCAGGGAGTTGTGCTTGCAAAGTGTCTAGAACACGTCACTCAATGTGTCTACGATGATGTGCACATGTGCTATGTGTTCTTTGGATGGAAAGAGCTAATTTTAGTCCGACTAATGTAAGACACAGCTATACAGGCTGAGTCTGTAAATATATTTGAAGGATGGTGAAAAATCATTGGGACCACTGGAAAGCCTGTGATATTTTAAATCGAAAGTTAAAATGTTAAAAATTCATAATGTGTAGATATATACATGTACACATGCATATATTGCATATAAATGTTTTATTCTCTTTTAAAATAATAAGACTAGTTAAGAGTCATCTCTCTTTCAAGGCTGAACTAGCAGTCCAGTAGACTGGGGACAAGCCTGCCACAAGTACAGGGAAGTATCTGCTAGTTTGGGAAGATATGTGTCCTGATATATAATATGCCCCTGATAATTATAACTCACACACTTATCATGAACTAAAATAAAAATTAAGCTGTCATTCACAATGAGAAAGTCTTTGCAATTCTTCTTTCATTCAGGCAACGAGTCTTCCACAGTATCCATTGAGTGCCCCCCAAGGATAAGACATCGCAAGATACTATGGTAAATATAAAGATATATACAATTATTCTTATGTCTCCCATTGGTAACGTGCTTAAACAAAATAGCTAGAGTTCAACACAGTGTACTTTAAGCTCATATAAAATCCTCCTTCCTTGAAATAACCAAATTACCAGTCACCTCCAACGTATGACATCAACACTGTTCTCAGCGCTCTCTGCCCTCACTCCACTCGATGTCCAAAGAGCAACTTCTAACCACTCCGTTTGCTACCTTTTCCCCACTATGGGTTTGTTATTTCCTACATGTTAATCTCTTGGCCAGATTAGCAACCTCCCTCAGCAAGAATCTCCTTCTCTGCCTTCAGATGTATTCATATCATTATTCATTCATTTAACAACATTTACTGAGCACATATGAAATGTAAGAGAGCTGCTGGATCTACACAGGTGAAAATGAAAGGCATGTACATGCTCCATGCCTGTAGTGGTAGATAACATACAATCAACAAATGACAATATAGTAAAAATTATAACAAGTATGATGACAAGAAAAAGAAGTAGATAGAATGAAAATGATAAAAAGGCAGACTACTTTAGAGGAAATAATCACAGAAAGGCTCTCTTAATGTGAGACATTAAATTAAAATTTATAGCCCTGGCTGGTGTGGCTCAGTGGACTGAGCACCAGCCTGCTAACCAAAGGTCATCAGTTCGAATCCTAGTCAGGGCACATGCCTGGGTTGTGGGCCAGCTCCCTGTTGGGGGCATGTGAGAGGCAACCACACATTGATGCTTCCCTCTCTCTTAATCTCCCTCCCTTCCCCTTTGTCTAAAAACAAATAAATAAAACCTTTTAAAAACCAAATTAAAGTTTATCAAAAATAGAGATTGGTCATGTAAAGATTTAATGTGGGCTGGAGTAGTAGGAGATAGCCCACAGCTGCAGCTTCAGTGTAAAGGTCCTGAGGCAGAAAACCAGTAGGTTTGTTTGAAGAACTAGTAAGACCTTTCCTTCTTAACCTAATCTTCAATTTAAGCAACTTTCTCAAACATGAAACCTAATACCTATAAACCACATCCATATTAGAAATATTTGCAATACAGAAATATTTCAAATATTTATAGGGCATCTATTTTGCAATATTAAGTTGATCAATTCTAGAAACCACACAGAGGGTAAAATGTTGGAGTAAGCAAACTAGAACTGCTTTAGCAGGCATTATTAATGATGAATTCAGGGGAAAAAAAATATGCCTTGTTCAAGTAACCTAGCTGCTAGATTCAGACCTGGATATTTCTTTTTGCTGTTATTTTTTTTTTAGTCAGAAATATTTAATTATTTCCTTATCTGTAGAAAAATAATGACATCAAAATACAATTATTCTTTCAGTCATCCTGTCTCCAAGTATTGCCACTCACACTATATTCTATGTGTGGTTATCATTGTACGATGAGGAGTAATGTAACCATACTCCTGGCTTTGCAGCATAGTTTTTTTACTCCCTTGAATCATAGTAAACATGTGCAGCATGCTTCAGTTTGATGTTATCTTAAAGTTATCACATTCCCTGTTTTGTCTTTTCATCCTGAAAACACTAAAAATTGGTTGTTGAAAGTGAAGCAGAAACTCTGCTGGTCACTGGCAGGGTAATTGTCTCCTCTCCTGCAACACCTGTCACTGGAACAGCACTAAGCCATGACTCACTCCCTAGGCCTGCTCTCGGGACTTCTGTTTAGATGGAGACGACCTATCGATTTTTACTTTTTTAACTACCTTACTGATTCGAGGGGGAAAAGATTTAGTAACCATTGGTGAAATAGGGAAAAATGGGCATTTTTCAGATTATAGAATATTTTCTTAACCAACATGAATTCGCAAATCAAAATTCGCAGCTCAATGATTAATTTAAAATGCAGAGCACCTCTAATCAGAAGAGAAATAGGTAGATTCAGGAAAGTATTCTTTAAGAACAGGACTTTTATCACTAATAACATCAGAGATGGATGACTTCTCGGCTTACAAATTAGGGGTTAAGAATGGGGACTGCAGGTACACACAGTGCTGGGTGGAATCTTCAATCAGCTATCCTCTAACCGACTTTGAGCTTTAGTTTCCTCATCTGTCAAATAATGGGTCCTATTTCATAGAGTGTTTGGAAAGATTACACAAAATTACATATACAAAATGATTAGCATGCCGCTCAACAAATGGTAACTACAAATTCTTATTGGTTATGTAAACTAGCTAAATATACATACTGTTTGAAGGACAGCTAGAAGAATGGAACTGGGTAAGTGTGATTAACTGACAGGGAATAAAGGTAACCCACTCTGTACCTTGTCTAATTCTAGGGCTTCGAGGCTAAAGTAGTCTGTCATCACTTAGATGCTGGAGAAGGGCTCTGGTTTCCAGCAGCCTTGTTCCTGCTGCCCAGCTCTGGATGCGAGTTCCTGCGGGTTCTGTGCTGGGGGTGGGGTTTCAGGGCTGGCCCACCTCCTGTCACTCCGCAGATTCTTGAGACACACCTAGCCTTTCTGTTTTATAATTAACCTAAACTCTCTAAAATTAACACAAGGAGGATAAATAAAGAGTCCACAGAGCAATAGCTTCCCAAAATAAATTTTACAGTTCAATTTTCATCTTAGATTTCCCCATTGGATCTTGTAAATAGTTTTGCGTGTAAACAATGCTTAGAGAAATGTTTGCTGAATTAAAATGAGCTAAATTAGACTTTAATGTCAGAACAAACTGACCTCACATTTACGAGAGAGGTAAATAACAATCATAGGATGGTTTCCATCTCCTTTTGTCCTGCTTCCAGTTCATATGCAAGTTAAAAAATAATGTTACCTGACTTTCTGGGTGAGATATCCGAGTCACATAATGCTATTGGTGTCATTAAAGGGCCAGCTACACAACACAAGAAGTTGTTGAATGCTGCACAGCAAATAATAGACTCTGCCTATAGAATCCAAGCCCCAGAAGAAATAAAGGAAAAATAAATCAAGTTTACCTATTTAGGTGTTAAAAACTTGACTCAGCTGCCTTCAACTTACAAAAGCCAAATGACTCAAATATCCAGTCCACTGAGCACAAGTAACTATAAGCTTAAGCTTCTTTCTCAAGCATGAAACAAGGACTTTGCTACTTCCTCTTGAATAAAGAGTCTCCTGTGTGTTGTGTGGCTAAGATTCTTCAAACTGCAAGAAAGAAAAAGATAGCTTTTATATCCTTCGTCAATCAGATTGTCACTACCTGTAGGATATACAAATTACTTACAAATATGTCTTATGGTAAAAAGATTTTTTAAATAACTGCATCATTACTCCTAGACATTGGTGTATCAATTCTATATTTTTTGATTTCTAAATATATATCATCAATGAATGGAATTATGTCTACTCTTTTCCTATATATGGGAAGTTTACTTCTCAAAAATCTGCTTGGAACCATACCAAAGCAAACCCAACTGCTTTGGGATGGCGAAAAGGTCAAACAGTCTGAATGAACTCGGCCCTCAAGAATAAAGATTAATGAATAAACCATCAAAAATACTGAATCAGACCCATAGATAATCAATATATCCTACTAAATCTCAAAAAAAAAACTGTTTGTCCATGAGATTTTTCCAGAATCAGGACAGAAACCAGAGAATAGGGAAGTAAACTTACAGTCTTAGGAACATCACCTGGGAAACTAAGTGCAGTTCTCCAAGCCAGTGGCAGAAGAGACTGTCAGTGCTTCACGAGGTAGCTTGGGACTGAGAGCCCCGAGAGTGTCGATTTATTTCACCATGGTGAGAATCCGCTTGTAGGAAGTGTAAAAGGAGCCTTCAGAATTTCAAATCCATTGAGATAAAATAGCAATGTCTCCCAAACATTCCTGCTGATAAATTTTTCTTATTCATTTTAAATTGATGAAAAAGCAAAATGTCAAGAGAAACATACAAGGCTGACTGAAAATACATATTTTAAAATAAGTGGAAAAAGATAAATGAGAAAGATTTCCTGTCTTATTCTGATGGCTGAACTTTTTTAAATCACTGAAAGTTTAACATAAAATATATTTTCTCAATAAATGCCATAAGTTTAAAATGAATGGGCATGGCCACTTTAAAGTATTACAAATTATAATTCATAAGTGTGTTGCATGGCTTTTTTTCCCAAGAACACAACGATATAATGGGCCCCTGGGAAATTCTAATTCTATTATTCTATCGTTGTTGCCAAGGTAACAGAGGACTGCGGATTCTAGCATCTGAGATGAAGGTTAATGCTGGAAAGGGGAGGGAAAATGGGGAGCCAGCAAGACAGCACAAAAACTTGTGTTCATTGAGAGGTCTAGAGGCGTTTTTGTTTCTCTGGTGGAATTTTAGTTTTGAGTCCACAAATAAATTAGTTTTTTAAGAGCAGGTACATGGTGCCCAGGAGAAGCAGAAGTTCCCCTAAGGAGAAGGAATGATGGAATATGAATTGTGGGCCCTGTGGCTGAAAAAGGCACATCGCCCCAGCAGCTGTCACCCCTCCCAAAGTCCAATTGCACTCTGCAGAGAGGACTTCTGCAGGTCTGTATTATTTTGCATCATCTTTTGCACAATGAGGTAATTCCAATTGAGTTGCCAAAGCTTTTGGAAGTCTGTGGAAATCTGAGCAACTTGGCTTTGATCAGATTTGTTTGCAAATAGAATATTTTTTCCTAGTATGGATATATAAGTCATATTGGAAGCTAAATAAAAATTCACTAATCACTTATATTGACCGCACAGTATTAGAAGATATGCACAAAGCACACTTGAGATAATCTTTGCTCTCAAGGAGTTTGTCATCTTCTTGAAGGAAACAAACTACAATTAAAATTAAATTCATTACAGTTAACATATAATATTATATTAGTTTTAGGTGTATACATCAGTGATTAGACATTATGTAACTTAACTAAGTGATCATCCTGATAAATCTCATACTCACCTGGCAACATACATAATTATTAGAATATTATTGACTATATTCCCTACGCTGTACTTTACATCCCCATGACTATTCTTTAACAACCAACATGTACTTCTTAATCCTTTGTACACGACTTCCAGCCCCCCTTCCATCTGGCAACCAACAAAATGTTCTCTGTGTCCAGAAGCTGGGAGTCTCTAGGAAGTTGCTGTTAACTCCAGGGGTAGCCTTGCTGCTTTGGGACATGGGGAATAAAATGAGGTGAGAATTGAGAATAACATTGTCCCCTCTTCTACCTGAAAACTCCTACATCTCTGACACCCTGGAGATGAACAGTGACTGGGAGCATTAGAAGACAACCTCCTTGGCTTCACCAGGTGCAGGGCAGCAGTTGACACCTGCAAAGCCACTTCAGGGGCCGAGAGTACTGATAAGCAGGAGCAAAAGGGGGAAAGTATACCATGTGGGGATGTGTAGTTTTCCATGTGAAACTCACTGAACCCCCTTGTCCTGAAATATTTCTGGAGACTTCAGAGTTGGGGAGCATGAGGTCCTGCCATCCACCAGTTGAAGGCTCAGAGACACAGTAATTTAGGAATTATTTGTTTTCTCCAGTTGTGGGAGCCTGCAACATACATCCACCAGCGAACACACATGGAAGACTCAACCTGAATGCTGGTCAGTGGTTAGAAGGGGGATATGAGGACCTTAGCACTTTTGCATATTTACTACAATAGTACATAAAATCTAAGACATATGCTTTTGGACATGTTAACATCTCTGAATTGCTGTGTAGATCACTCGGTGACAGTCATAGCATAGCTGTCATCATCTGCACATTAACACTTGCAGACTGGTGCCACTGGCCCTAAAGAAAACCAAAGCCAATAGGAAGGCCTACATTTAAACAACACTGCATCATCGGTGCTCTCGATTGCAGGAGGGACAGGCTGCACTGTTTGGGAAAACACGCACACGGGTGAAACTGCACGGGAAGTGATTCACAGGAATAAACTCTGTGGGTGAACACATTTATCCTAATCAGTTTACTTTACATTTATTTGCCTTTATGTGTATACTTGAGTGATGTATAACAGCAAGCTATAGGTAAGTACATCTAAAAGATGTTTATGTTTAAAATAAGTTCGAGTGACAATAAAGTATTGTGCCAGGGTTTAAAATAGCAGGATTCTTGATTTCGTTCTCAATGGTTCATAAAATAAGAACACGTCTTCCCTCTGATAACATCTTAGATCAATGAAATACTGGCCTGTGCCACACTGTCCATGTACGTGTAACCTTAAAACTTTATTTACAACTGTGCCACATCCTGAGAGACAGACATAAAGAACTTCATTACCAGAAAGGATGCGGTTTTATGAGCAGTCTGTCAGGAAAATACTGGATTCCAGAGGACAGACCACCCATTTATCTGCTGTCTCCATAAGG
Organism: Anoura caudifer; assembly: GCA_004027475.1. NCBI lineage: Eukaryota > Metazoa > Chordata > Mammalia > Chiroptera > Phyllostomidae > Anoura > Anoura caudifer. The sequence continues at coordinate 71,678 of PVKU01008029.1, read as the reverse complement.
TTACCTTTCTACCCAATAAAGTCAGCCTCAGAGGGGCTTCCAAGATTTCCTTCTCCCACTTCCATCCTCCCGCTGCCCTCTTCCTTCTCTTCCTCTCTGCTCTCTTCCAGGGCCCAGGGCCCCACTGATTTGTCACTCAGTGTTGTCATAGCCTCTGAATCAGGCTCTTCTCACCCCTCTGTGGGGACAGGCTCAGGTCTTACAGGCATTTCCCAATGGAGCCCCTCAGAAACCATCAAGGTGTTCTCACCAACACTGATCACATCTCACAGCGTGAATACAATATGTCGAGGCTGGCAGGGGCATGGGGAGGGGTGTTCCGGCAGGGTGAGGATGGGAAGGAACAAACTGGTAAAACAAACAGAGAACACTGCCTGTTACCTTATTTAATCTTGTAACATTCCTGAGAATAGGGGAGTATGAAACTCCCATTTTACAGATAGGAAAATTGAGGCTAAATGGTGAGTCCTGGACTAACTCTAACACAGACCAACAGAATGAGGAGGTAGGGCAGCATATTAGCTATTACTTACATCAAGGAAAATAATGTTTTATATAATGACAGTACTAATAAGCAAAGTGTATGTTAATAATGACTCCTCATACATATTTATAAATGTTTATTAGTGAAGAATTTATGAAGGTTTAGTTACAGAGGGTCTAACTTGATTTAAAAGAAAGTAGCTATCATTATTTCTATTTATATTTACTCTACCCAATTCTTACAGGAAGTAGAAGAATGCTAAAAAATGTGTTCCATATAGGAACATAAATTTAAAGCAATTAGAAAAATAGGAGACATAGAAAAAATAAAAAGGATGTAAATAGCAACATGTCCGTCCAAACCACAGATTTAAGAAAGTGAGGCACTATGAGATACAATTATTCCTAGGTCACTGTTTATCCTCATTCAATGTCCTGTATAAATGAAACATTTGAGTTGAAGTTGAATGCTGGTAACCTTTCAGAAAGTCAGAAAATCAATACTCATCTTTATACTTTCACTTGGCAACTGAACTGCTTAATTTTCTAGCTCATTCATTTGCTCAGCAAATACTTTGTAGCACTTCTCATACTGCCCATACGTACAGATACGCACAAGGCGAACCCTCGCCCATCTAGAAGGTGCCCTGCTCTGCTTTCTCTTCAAGTCCAGTTCAAATACCAACACAGAGCAATTGGAACATGAATGTTTTAACCTCCAAAAGTTCCTAAGGAATCCCTTATGTTTAAAATGGTCTTACTCTAAAAGTGGTGTTATTCATGGAAAATAATTCTCTTTGTTCCAAGCAAATGCACATGAAAAAAATGAGGCATTTCCTAGTATACAGTCTGCCTGGAGCTTCCTTGTTGAGGGATATATCCACCCTTCATAACCAACTTCAATTTTACTCTCCTGATACAAAGCACAGTGCAAAGCAAACAATATCAAAAAAGAGCATTTTCAGGGAAGATAATTTCATCTGTTTCAGAAGTTTTCCTCACCCTCTACATAAAAGCTAAATGAATCTCACACATAATACAGGGGAGGGGATGGAGGGGGATGGGAATAGGGGGTTATGGAGGAAAGAGGCAATTTTGGGGGACCAGTGATGATACAGCACTGTGATCAGTGGGATATGGTTAATTCACCCCGCTGTAACCAGATAATAGATATGTGATATCCAACCGTTGGAAAGTTATAACTAGTTATTTTATTATTTTGTCATGTTTATATTTTCAGATGAGTGTATGTTATCTTCATATTTAATAAAGCATACTATTACATTTTTGTTTGTATGGGTTTAACATAAATATAAAAAATCACCTTTTTATTGCTACAGATTGATGAATTTTGACAAATATGTGCAGAACTCCTTAGATTTTTAAGTGAGGTGCTTAAGCCAGATCTTCTGCACCAAAATCCAATGCTCTTTCTACAATATCAAAACACTTTTTAAAATTAACCTAAAACTTTAATTCATTTCTGCCTGTATTTCATAATACATCATACCATTTTTTGCCTTGAAATATTAATTACTATAATAAAAGCCTCCAAGAATTACATGTGGGAGCACATCATCAGGCATGTCCTTTGTTGTGTGAAACAATGGAATTGAGTGAAAATAATTTCGGGAGGTGAAAAAAGCAGACCACACAGGAAAACGTGACACACAAGTTTGACATTTGCTTGAATAACTTTTAATGACTAGATTTCTCTTTCTTTCTTTCTTTCTTTCACATTTTAAATTATCCCATTTTTGAAGAAGAAATACCTTCTGACTCACTCCTGGTTTCCTCCTCTCGACCTGCCAGATACCGTTGCTGTGCTCTAGGGGAGTTTGAGGAGAAATTAGGAGCCGCAACAAGCAAGTAGACAGGTGCATACAATAAAAGAAATGTTGAAGGGTAAGAAGAAGGAGCTGTTGGTGTCCAAATGACACAACATGGTGAGGCTGGACCCGGGAAGATGGATATGATATGAGGTCAGCCGCCCAGACGATGGATGATATTCCTACAGCTGTTGGGGCACCATCCCCAACTAGGCTGGCAACAGCTTGTAGTCTAGTTTAGAAATCAGATCTACCTCACCCCAAATAAATTAATTAACACCCACCCCTCTGAATGAAATAGCCCTGTCCGCCTGCCCAGTTTCTGTCAACATTCTTTCCTCCTGATGCTTGTGCCTTCTCGGAGCTTCCCAACTGCCCTCAGCACTGCCAAGCAGGCAGTTCCTGCTCTTTCATTGGGTTTCATTATGTCAGGAGATTGCAATCAAGCCTTAATAACATTCTGCAGCCCGAGGAGACATTAGCCATCCCTAAAGCCCAGCTAGCTTTTTGTTACGGGCATCTGTTCAAAAGATCAAAGTGTGCGCAGGCTTAGCCAGCACAGTACTCATGCCAAAGGAGTATCAGTGAGGGAGCACAGAAAATGGACCTTCTAGTGTATGCCTTCGTCAGGTTCTTATTCCCAATGGAAATATGGAAAGATTATCAAGTGATGTTTCATAATCTAGAGGATGACCAAGGACAGCTGAGACTAGAATCTTGAGAAGCATTTCCCACTAAGCTGTCTGGGTAGCACTCAATTCATAAAATCATGATAGTAAGATTTTGCATTTTTGTCATCACTTTACTTTCCAGCGGTTCTCACATCAAGTCATAAAAATAGGATCTGAAGAAGCTGGTTTTGCAAGATGATCATCAAAATAGCTTCTTAGTGAGAGAAAATTTCAACTTTCCATCAGATGATGATGCCAGCAGCCAAGTAGGTCAAATATTCCATCAGTAATTATTTGTCCACTCAGACATCTATAACCTGAAGCATAGCTAGTTCTGCCTATGTACTGTACAGCAAAACACATCTGAGATCTAGAAATTAAAACAGGTGAACAAGTTTACAATTTGATCCCCAAAAGATCTATTTGTATTGCAGGAAAATGTATAAAGATATTAATATTTCTTTTGTTCTCACTGCTTTTGGAAACTGTAAGCAAAGCCCAGGCACCCCCCCCATTATTCAATGACCAAATGTGCCCTTGTAATATGATCATAGAGGGGCATACTCCAAAATAATTATTTCAATTGATTTAGAATCTTTCTAGAGAACATGTGGTCCTCAGACCATCAGTATCACAGGACTTGACAGTGCATCGGAAATGCAAACCTCCAACCAGACTTAATGAATCAGAACATGACTTTTAACAAGATCTCTGGAGGTTCCTATGAACATCAAAGTTTGAAGAGTGCTAGTTTAGAATAAGTAAAACAGAATTTTAAAAATATGCATATGATACTTGTACATTATCAAATAAATCCATACCTTCTAAACTTGGGTGTTTACTGAAATAGTTCAAAGAAATACACATTTTTTAAAGCTAGTATAGATTTGCAGGAATAAACAATGTGGATTAACCCAACGAGGGGAAAGAAATAGGCTCCTTTACCCTCCATTCCTATTCCAGAGAAATAAAAAAGGCATTCGTTGGACTTTTAGGGTGACCAATAGTCCCAGTGTACCTGAGTGGGGTGGTTCCTGGGAACGGGGACTTTCAGCACCAAAACGAGGACAGTCCTAGACAGAAAGAGATGGCTGTCTTTATGCTATCTCTCCAGGTATTCACTTACAAGTCTTAAGGGATAGTTCTTTTTAATTTATATGTCCATAATCTTTTATTTTTATTTTACCAATCTTCACACTACTAAAGATAAAACAAGTCTTATTCTAGAACCAATATCAACATTTATTGGATTTATTTCCTACTAGAGCCCAGGAGAGAATGGAGACAGGACATCACCGCCTCCCATGGCATGGGGCAGCTTGGGAAGAGGAGGGCAGAGCCCACTGTTGAGACAGACTATGAGGATTCCTGAGTGAGCACCAACATGCCAGAATGGGGGTGGTGCGAGCATTAAAAAAAAAAAAAAAAAAAAACTTCTCTAGCTTTTCAGTTTGGCTTGAAGCCGACTGTAGTGCCTGTAACAATTTGTCTATTGTGCCTTTGTCCCCTCCTTAAAGAGGGTGCACAGAATTCACCCCTAACCCAAGCCTGATCCATCAGCATGTCTCTAGGGAATTTCTAACTGGGTATAGTGATTCTCATTTGTCTTTGTGGGCACTGGAATTCAGGAGAATTCTCAGCAATAATTTTTCACCACTGTCATGGAGAAAATAAGGAACTGTTTGTAAAGAGAGGGAAAGAGGAGATACAGATATCCTGAAGAAAACAGGAGCAAAGTTTGGAGTGGGAGAGGCAGCAAAACAGAGAGACACAGAAATATTGCTTGGTTCTTGGTCTCATTCCCATTATTGGCTCTGGTTTCAATTCAGGGAAGTGCAGTTTTCCAGCCTGTCTGGCTCAAGACATCTCTCAAGGAACGTGGGATTTAAAGAACCCCATTGGAAAATGGTGCCAGCTTCCTGCTTCTGGCAGCTTTGTTTCACATCTGGACCACAGCAATGTCCTTGCAGGTCCTCTCACCTGGACTCACTGAGAGTTGATTATTTTGTCCATTTCCCTTTTCAGTTTTCAACCCCGCAGCATCTTCTCAGTGTTCACAAGCTTGGGTATTAGGGTCTCACTCTCTGGTCCAAATATCTCAGCATGGGGTCATTACTCTGCAGGATCAGGGGATTTCAGAGGCTCTGCAAATCCCTCTGCACGTGTGTGCTCTAGCCTTCAAACTTTCCCAAGAAAGAATCCATCGATCTACTTGATATAGGGTCCAGCAGGCAGTGAGGCACAGTGGAGGGACCGTGGGCCCAGGAGCCAACTGTCAGGCATTTGAATATTAGCTCTGAGTCCATGTGTGTGACTTGGTAAGATTTTTTTCTAACTTTCCTGAACTATGTTTTCTCTGTAAAATATTGGGTCTAACTATATAAAAAGGTCATTTATGTATGTTAAAAATGAGAAAGCATAAATAACTTCATACTAATGAACTCATTAGTATTATAGCTGTCTCACAGGTGATTAAGGATTTGAGTTCTTAATACTTAATGTGTTTAAGTATCTGGCAAAATGCACCCCAATGAGTAATAGTTATTAATCACAATGCATTGCTTCTGTTGTTATCCAGCATGATGTCCTTGTGCCCTGTCTATTTTGCAATGATGAGAAGGAAAAGTAGGAGCTGATACAGCCCAAGGGCTCCAGCCTCCCCAACCTGCCAGGCTCCTGGCTCACTAATCCCTGAGTGCAGTTTCCTGACAGAACATGGACCTACTGAGCTGAGCAAGACTCATGGAAAACAGGTGGCACTAGGAAAGCAGCTGTAGGTTGTTCCATAAGCTGAACTATGACAGCTGACAGCCACAGGGAGAGCCACCCACGCTGTTAGACGACACATGGAAGGAGAGCCTCGTGTGTGAGCAAAGGGTGTGCCCATTGAAGAGGGGCAGCCGATTATTCCACAGCAGCCATCAGGCTTTGGTTGAGCCAAGTCTCCAGGCAGAAAGGACTTCTCAACATACGGAAAGGCATACATACATACTGAGGTCAGCCTTTCACAAAGCAACCTCCTCACAGTAGCACCATTTTCTGGACTACAGTGTGGAAGCAGCTGCCTGCTGTCTTTGGGAAAGTCTACCAGCCTTGAATCTACTTCCACACTGACAATCCCCTACACCAGCAGCCAGGCTCTGACAGGCCAGGTCAGCCAGTCCTCATGCGGCTAGACCTTGAGGTGTCATTCACAGGAAAGGGAATGCCACAGTGAGGTCCTCTCCTTGTTTTAAAAATTCTAAAACTATACACCCAATGCCCTAACTCTGTGCAGAAAGAGTCCAGCATCCCTTTTTCTCCTAGATCACTCTCCCTTAAGTAAATACATCACCAGCTCCTCACTTTCTCCTGGTCTTTGCTCAGATGTCCCTCTGTCAGTGGGCTAACCAGGCTGCATCTGGGCCAGTCCATCTGATGTATGTTATCCCAAAATTACTAAGCATGCTTGTTTTTGCACTCAGAGTATTCCCAATAGATAATATATTATATTTATCCTGCCTTCTCTGAAAACAGAGATAAATTTGTCACTGTTTCTCTTAACCTGCTCTATTATTCTTCATATTTTACATTTATTTGTCTCCTATGGCCTGTTTTCCCCATGTAAGCTGCTCTAGAGCAGACTTAAATGACTTTGATAAATGTTATATTTCAACATCTACAACAATGACTACAAAACACTCAGAAGGTATTCCAAAAAGTTTCTTGAATGAATTTTAAAGTGAAGGACATATTTCTCCCAAATATTAATATTTATTTTAGTTATTCAGTGACATATAAAGTTAATCAACTAAGTCCCCTATCCAGCCTTTTCTTTTAATGCATCAACATTCTAATTAAGCAATATTTCTTTACAAATTTGTTATCTTGATATATGTCCACCAACCTGCTCCAGACCCACCATCCTCCCCATACTCAGCAGAGGGCTTCCCCAATGTCATTTAACAGGCATGTTTTCAAATTACTTATCTTGGCCATGCCTCTTTGCAGAGTGTCAGTCCCTACAGCTCTACCACGTGGGTGGTAGTGATACGACCTTGTCCTTGGCTGGCCCAACCAATTTACTTGAAATAGGAAGACAGCAATTCTAGCAACTTCAACAATAGAATGATGTAGAGAAAGTAGCTGTCTTGATTCCTGAAGATTTCCAGCTCTTGGCTCCTGATGAGGCCTGCCTTAATGTCCTACCATGTACACCCCTAGTGAACCCACCTGTTTACTAAGTCTGGTTTGAACAGCGTCATGCTGCTTATAACCAACAACCCCTGCCTCGTTTACGGGGGAAAACTCGCCAAGCAGTTGCTCCTTCTTATTACTACAAAACACCATCCAGGCCTAAACTCACTGGCACTCATGTTTCTGGGACCCAACATTCCGAGTGGGAAAATCTTAATTCTGGAGCTAATGATATATACATAGACTGGCTTTGCGACTTCGATCTGTTTCCCCATGCCCACTAGACATTGCCAAGGTATGATTCTGTTACCTAAGCATGTATCTAAAACAGAACCTCACAACTCCCCACCCCCCTCTTTCTAATCATCTCCGCTTCTGCCAATAGCATTCTTCTTTTCAACAGATTTAAAATTTCAGCTGCCAACCCTTCCCCTACCTTTGTCTCTCTCTGCACGATTCCCAAATACACAAGTCCTATTTGTATTCACTTCTAACTGTATCTCAGGTATTTCATTTCTTCTCTTTCTCAGAGTTTCCACTTAAGCCCAAGTCCTCTGTGAAAAGAAAACTGCCCTCTGAATTAGTGGATCTGGATTTACTGCAAACTGGTTTTGGGCCCTATGTTCACAAATATACAAATATAAGCCAGAGAATTAGTGGATGAACCATAAGCAGTCAACCCAACTAAAACAATTAGGTGGTTTAATGATTATGTTTTATTCAACAAATTCATTTTGTTTAATAAAATTCTGTATGCACTCTAGCCCACCAAAATGTTTCCATATGGCTATTTTTTTTCTTTCCATCCTACATTTTCATTTACCTCTATCCTTATTTCTATTTCCTGTTTTTGAAATATCTTGTTTCAGCTTTCTCCACTTTTGATTTTTATGCCCTGGTAACTGGTAAGCACATGAATAAGTTCCAATTTTAGAGTACGGTACAGCTGGGCTTTTATGGGAAATGGAAAAGGACAAAACCTCTTTTTAGCAACCTAGAGAGTTCATCTGGCTTCTTTGAATATTACTTTTATGTTTCATTTTTCTAGGGGACTAAATAACATTCTCATATCAGCAAAGTACCCCTGGCCCTGCGTGCAATCCCCTGTTGTAAAGCAGATGGAGATAATAACCTGACTTGTACGTCTCCATATTTTATGAATGGACTCTAGCCTCAGAGAACTATTTCAGACTTAAGCCTGGGTCATAACTCAGTCAATGATTTCACTGCATACAGTTACTTAAAAGTCTGAGTTTCATCGACTATACCAATGGTCTCTAACTATGACACACTCAAATCTCCTTTTATACCAAACATTTTATACCCCCTCTTACTATCTTTAAATTAAATGCACAGACACTATATTTCATCTACATGGAGATAATACATTTATTCCTGTTTCTTCTCCACAATGCGAAAGCCCAATAAACTGAAATCTAACAACTTTTATCAAAGTTTGTCCCCAAACCTCACATGGCTGTATGCCCTGATCTAAACTAATGAAAGCAATTACTTCTATTTATCCCATCCACTATGAGTGTTTGCTGCATCAAAATCAATGTATTTGGTTAATTGGGGAGCTTCCATATTCCACTGAGACTGTTACATTTTATTAGGTATATATACTTCATTGGCTTTCTGAAATCTGAAAAAGACAGAAAATATTTAGGGCTAAGAGATTCAGGAAAGGGCTTTGGGAACCATGCAATCTACCTTCACACATACACACACAAGAAAGCCCCAATGTAATAGCCTAACTCTAGCAGAAAGAAGAAATAAAATACTAATTTATTAGAAACCATACATTTCCTTATGTAAGCCCTTGAACCTGACATAGCAGTTGCACTGTAGTGGTCTGATGCCTGAAGTAAGACAGAGAGCCACCCACCTCCGGGTATGACAAGCACACACACAGACTGACAAGGAGGTATCATGTCACCTGTGACCAACATAGTGATATAATTTTCTGAAATGATAAGTAACTTTTGATAAATTTCTAAATTAAAAAAAATTTCTAGACCCCTTCTCAGCTTACACATCAGTAGCATTTCCTGGAAAGTAAACTATATTAAAACTGTATTAAAAGCACCTGGTGTTCATATGTCAGACGGAGTTCATGCCAAGGCTAAGATAACATGCAATTTGCACAGGCTACGTGTACATCTGTTGTGTGGGGCTCTCCTACACATGGCAAGGCATCTGGAATCCCTGGGTCTAACTTCATTAAACGACAGTGGAAACCCCTGCCCAAATATTTAACAACCAAAACACACTCTCCCACAATTTCCACAGTGCCTCTTGGGGGCATACTTACCTTGCAAAGAACCACTGAACTGATTTGTCTTCAGTTTCTCCCAGACCACACTAGCCTTAGGAAGATTTGGAAAGTAGATTCAATAGGGACCAAATCCTAACCAAAGCCACTGCAGAATTCTCACATCTACCTCCATTCCCAGGAAGTCTCATCTAAACAAGAATCCTGAGCTCGTGGCTATTCCCCACATTCCATGGTTGAGCATGCCTACCACGCCATTCCTTGCACAAGACGCTTGTTCCATTCATTTTTTCAACCATTCATTCGGCCTATTTGATTGAGCACATGTCACGTTCAACAGCAGGGATTCAAAACTCATTAAGCTCCTGCCCTCAGATATTCCCAGTATAGTTTGACAAGCTGTATAAGAGAGATAAATGAGGAAAGAGGAATGTGGAGGTAGGTAAAAATGATGCTTAGGCACAGACATTGAAGGTTAGAGAGAGCTTCTGTGAAAAAGTTAATAATAGTTGCCGCTATCATATTCCCAAAGATGTTGAAGAAAAGACTTTATCTAATAAAGGCCAAATAGAAATCAAAATATTGCTCACACATTTAAAGAAAAACAACTTATTCCTTTTCTGAGTTTCCTCCTCATTTAAAAGAAAACTAGATCGTAATCCATTCATTCAAAAACATGGTTTTAGAACACCTATAAACATAGGTTTTTTGAAAAACTGTAAATGCCTATAAAATATTGTATAATTCCAAGTCACCATTGTCATTATTTTTCCCAAGCTAAGCTATAGATTAGAAAATCTACCCAAGTATTCCTTCTCAAGAATTCTCAATATTCTGCACATGCTACATGGCTTCCCCTCCCTTTCTTAATAAAAAGGATAAATATTTTTATAGCTACAGTTCCAAGCCTGTGTATCTGAAAGCGCTATTTGTTCAGACATATTTTTACCCTTCTATTGACTGTCTACCTAGTTTACAAATAAAAAACAAAGTGGGGGGGTGGCAAATAAAAACTCAGTGGTGGTGACTCACTGTCCAATAAACAGGATTGGTTCTTTCAATAAAAATTTCCCTGAATTTTTTTTTTCTTATTTTACAAATCATCATAACAATGACACGAAACTGAGAAGCTGCCTCTCCCACGGGGAGGACACAGTAGCACATTCCATTGCCATGGCCTATTGAGATAGTTTAGACTCCTGCTTCGAATGCCCAGGTTTCCTTGTTTTTTCACTTTACTTCTAAATTACATTTTCTTAATTTTTCAAAAAACAAAATTTGCAATTTTTTAAATTATGAGTATAACTGAAGATAGGAACTTCAATACTTAGTGAAATCTGAAGTGAGGAATTCACTTTAGCCTGTATTGGTGTACTGCCTCCTTGATGGTCTCCATTTGGGATGCTTCACTGGGAGTAAATAGAGGCATATCTTATCTTATTACACTTGGCTTTGCTTTATTGCATTTCATGGATGTTGCATTTTTTACAGTTCGAAGGTCAGATACTCTCCCAGTAAGAGGATTATGACTCACTTTATTGTGGTGGTCTGGAACCAAAACTGCAGTATCTCCAGTATACCTGTAAAAATGATAAAAGTAACACTTACTATTTCCTGTGTGCTCAAAAATGCTCCCTAGGTTACCTCTTTTAGCCTTCAAAATAAGCCTATGAAATGTGAATTGTTGTCCACATTCTACATATGAGAAAACTGAGGTTCAGAAACACTAAATGCTTTGCTCAACATCATTAAGGCAGAGCTGGGATTCAAGTACAAATCAGCGGGAACCTCGCATCTAGATTACAGACATCGTAGTGTCAGAATGGAAAGACCATCTGATCCATGTTCCTTTCACTCACATTCCTGCCATCTCTGGAAAATGCAAAGGGTCCTCACCCTTAATGCTTCCTGATTCTGCAGCCCCTGTGCAACAGAAAGGCTTCACTGCGACAGCTCTCAAACACCTGTTGGAAGCACCACGTGGGAAAGAAAAACAAAGCCCTGAGAAGAGAGCCGGCCAAGCAAACCCACTTGTCACTGGTAGGTCTGTCATGAGCTGGATGTCAAAGTGTTGTGATTTTTACAAAACCAGAAGTTATACTGCATAATGACAAGTGTTTCACAATTGAAGTACCTGGTTTCAGATACCATCATCTCCCAACAACTATGCTTTTTCTTCCATTTCTGGGATGTGTTTAATTCTAAAGAACCTGAAAATAGCAATTGAATAAGCCCATAATGTGCAGGCCCAGTTGTGAGAATGACCCATGGGCAATGCCCATGGAATGTCAGAACTAAAAAGAAATGGAGAGATAGCAGTCAGTTTCGTTTACTGATGGGCATTAGGCTGCTTCCAGCACTTGGCTACTGTAAATAACGCTGCATTGAACGTAGGGGTGTGTAAGTTCTTTTGAACTGGTATTTCAGGATTCTTAGGGTATAATCCCACATAAGCCAGGCAGTGAAAGACAAATACCATATGATCTCACACATAAGAGGAGTCTAAAGAACAAAACAAACAAGAGAGCAAAATAGGACCAGAGGCATGGAAACAAGGAACAGATTGACAGCGACCAGAGGGGAGGGGAGAGGGGGATAAGGGGGAAAGGAGGGGAAGGGTCTAATCAACAAACAGGTACAAATGACCCATGGACATGGACAACACAGTGAGGATTGGCTGGGGGGTGGGGGCAGGGCAGGGGAGAGCAAAGCAGGAAATTGAAACAACTATTGCAGAACAACAGTAAAAAAAGAGAAAGGAAAAAAGTTTCATCAGTGGCATGGACAGATAGGGACATCACCCAAAGAAAGACTGACTTCCCGTGGAGACACTGTTCCATTGCTTCTGTTCTACGCTACCAAGTCTCAATAATGCCTAGGAGATCATATTTGCCCTCCTAGGTAAAGCTTTAAGTTCGTTTTGTTCATTGCTGAGCTCTGTACATTGTTGGCTATACTGCCACCTGAGGCTATAAGTATTGTTATGGATCCTCTTTCCTATTAGTTTCTCCTGATAAGTGCTGGTCACCTGCTTCTCCATTATTTTCCCTTCTATTCCACACCTGTTGGGCTCCACAGCATCTGGCTTTACAAATTAACTTTGGCATTTATCTCCCTCCCCTCTCAAATGTCAATGCAAAGCTTTTTATGTGCTTTTATTTGGAACAACAAGAATGAAAGTGAAGCCAGATAGACATTCAAACAGTTGGCAGGACCAACTAAGGAGAGGAGAGAGGGGAGCGAAAGGAGGAGAAACCAGGAATGGGCAGCACTAGGGCTGGAGAAAACAAAGCAAGAGGAGTCACCCAGAAGAGCATGACAAGCTCATCTTCCATTCAGCTGAGCACCTGTATGCAGTGAGGGGTGAAGGGTAGGACACGGCAACAGAAGAGTCCAGATAGGGGTCGTTTTCAATGAAATGCTCAGGTGAGGTGTTGAGGAGACAGGGCCAGGATTCTGAGTCATCATTCTCTGGAAACAGGCTCCATCATGTGACCACGTAAATGGGAGACAGTTTGCAGCCATAGATATTAAAGATAGAGCTGGCAAAAGGGTTAGGCCAGAACTAGGCAGCTTGTCAGAGACCCATCAGAGCATGTGGGAGTTCAGGACTAAGCTCCTCTACCAACAGGACCTGGTGCAGTGAACCACAGACAGTTAGTTGCATGGAAGAGGCCAGCAATGCAGAAATCAAGGTAAGGTTGCAGTTCAGCACCTAGTGAGGGCCAGCACCAGTTTTATGGCTTTTGGCAACAAAATTTGTCTCTGCTGCCTGACTGACTAGAGTCTCCTCCTTCAGTCTCTATGGTGTCAGGAAGTGAGTGGGACCTGATGGCCCAATGCTGAGCCAGAGAAGGCTGAGGCTGACCCAGGCCAGGTAGAGCCTACACATGAAATCAGAGGACACAAAGAAATCCATGGTAAAGGGAAACTCGACAGCTCAACTAGTACCGCAGTACTAACAATGGGCTTGGAAATGGGGCTTGGAACTGAGGCAAACTCCTGTTCTGAGAAGTTTCCTTTCTCCAAAGTCTAGCTTTCTGGAATCCGACCAGCTCGGGACCCAAGCACTCCAAGGCTGTGAAACATCACCCGCTGAAGGACTCAGCAGAACCGGACACCCTAAGAGAAATATGCCCATGCCATTCCCTTTAGAATTACTCCCTCCATCTACATAAATCTAAGCCCCTCATCTTTTTTTATTTTTTTAATTACAGTTTATTTTCAACATTATTTTTTGTTGGTTCCAACTGTACAGCACAGTGGTTAGACAATCATATACTTTATAAAGTGTTTCCCCTGATGTTTCCAGTACCCACCTGGCACCACACATAGTTATCACATTATATTCACTAACTATACTCCCTGTGCTGTACTCGACTCTGTAACTGCCGATCTGTGCTTCCTAAGTACCCCCAATGCACGGCTCCTTCAGCAGCAGCACCATCTTTCCACGTGTGCTGCGGATCACAGGCAAAGCCAACTTTCAAGCAGCGAGAACCACTCTGTGCCAGGATCGTCTCCACTGCACTTCCTCATGCGGCACAGATTATAACTGTCCTAAGGAAAAGGCATTAAAGAACAATAAAATTAGGGGTGTGCTTTTAAACCTTTCCCCCTTTAAGTGGGCAGTCACAAAAACAAAAGGCAGTTTGCTGTAGTGAAGAAAACAGGATATTACTGAAGAACCACATTTATGTTATAAGAACTTTAAAAAACAAGTGCTGGAATTCTTGTGTCTTGTGCTTATTCAAATGTAGCACCATTTTCCACACAATCTGAAAGGGTGACATGTACAGTTTCTGAGAGAACAGAAACATTTTATAATGCTGGTTTTACAAAACCAGTTGATAATAAACATCGTAAGCCATATAACTGAAAAAGATCAACATGTGATCTGGATTTTTTTTAGATCTTTCCTGCCAATTTTGTGGATGCCCTTCCTGGGAGGGTTTTCCATAAGGTTCCAGTCATGAAATGAAAAGCAATGCTAAGTTTTTCAAAGAGAGGAAGCTTAATTGAGGGGAAGTGTTAAGGCAGGTGTTGAATGAGCTAAGAGAGACCAGGGGTGATGAGGTAACTCAGAAATGACTAAGTGAGTGTTCCATTTCTCAATTTTTGCATAACAAAGTACGTCAAGCTTGTGTGGTTCAAAACAACAACAATAATTTTTTATCATTATCTTTCCCACTTCTGAGACTTGGGTGGGCTCAGTTAGGTGGCTCTCACTTAAGTTTTCTCATGCAGTTTATCGGTGGTGGAGGTTGAAGTCATCTTGAAAGTTTACCTGCTCCCATGGGTGGTAGGTGATGCTGGCGTTGGCTGGGAACTTGGTAGGGGTCAGAACATGCACACAGAACCTCTCCATGTGGCCTGCCCTTCCTTACAGCACCGTACTCTCAGACTTCTTACCTGACGGGTCAGATTTTGAACGCAATTAACCCAAGAGTAAAAGTCAGAAAATCTGTCTCCCTTTACACCCCCTGCTCCAACATCACTTAGTGTCATGTCTGCCATATTCTGTCAAGAAGTGGTCTAGATACAAGGAAAGGGGACATAGGCCCCACGACTCTTAGTGATAGGAATGTCAGAGAATTTGTAGACATGTTTAAAACCACCACACAGAGGAAGCAGCTACCATCCTCGTGTCTGGGATGATAGAAATCGGTGAAAACCAGAACCAGTAACTGTGGAGTTGGAGCCACAAAGGCCAGTGCTGGGGGGACAGAAGAGGCAGAGCTGCAGTCGCCCAGAGAGATGGGATGAAAATCTCCATCTTGCCAACCCAAGCCCAGTGAGCCCACAAAAGCAGCACTAACTATTCCATCACACACATTGTTCTTGATGTCTGCGTCTTATATAAACATGCCCGACTGGACAATGAGCCAACCATTAACACGTAACAGACAAGCAGATCAATTACTGATTTTTGTTGCAATAAGTATTTTTCAATGAACAATATTTGCTGCTTTTTTAAAAACTAAGTCTTTAAGATTTTTATATACAAGAGTCTCTTTGATAAGTCAGATCATGTAAAAGGCAATAGTGCCAAATAAAAAAATAACCTGAGATATATTAACCAAATGCAGTGTGTGGTCTTGACTTAGACAAACCAACTATAGAGAACATTTATATTTAGCCAATTGTGAAAATTTGCATGTGATCTGGGTATTAGGTGACATAAAACTTTACTGAACAGGAAAGATGAGGATCATTCTAAGAAAAGAAGCTTACAAAACGGGATGCATGATACTACTGTGTACTGAGGCATTAATGGTGGTGATCCCTGAGAGAGTGGGAATGTAATGTTTGGGTTATTTTTTAATTATGCTCATTTATGTTTTCTAATTATCTATAGTGTGTGTGTATTCTTTCTGTAACTATAAAAGGTTATTTTAATAAAAACTTTTTAAAAAATTATGACATATAGGTGGATTCACCATCATATAGAACCTGCCCCTTGGATTTTCAAGTTCAGAAATGCAATGTCAGGATAAGAAACATTCATTTTCATGAACTGAATCCAGGCAGAAGCCAGAGACAGAGGTATGACCCTCTGTGGAAATCAATATACTTTCTCTTGGAACCAAATAAATATTAGTGATTCCAAACAAAGCACCAAAGAAAAGGGAATTAAAGAGTCTTTCTCCAGACTAATTTTTTCTCTCTTATCTCAGACCATGAAAATTTCCAAGTCTCTCCAACCTAAATTAAACATGCTGCTCCCATAATTCTATCATTGACATTCTCCTTTTTCTCTTCACTTTCTATATTCCTACAAAGCAACCACCATCTATAATGATGACTCCCAAACATATTTCATTCCTGAAAGCTTCATTCCCTCTAAGCATGGATATGATTGCCTGCTAAACATTTCCATTTGAATTTCCATAGGATCCTAGAATTCAACATATCCAGCATTAAATTTCTTGTATTTATTCTTGCAAAATGTATTATTGTACATTTCTTATCTTTATTAATGTAATCAGTGGCAATCTAGAAATCCATGTCAGACACATGATGGTCATCCCAAAGTCCCCTTATTGTCCCACTGCCCATACACATACCTAGTCATTCACAGATGTCCTGATAATCTACTCATGCAGAAAAGCTGTGTTGCTACTGATAGTAGTGACTTTTAAGTGTTTTAAGATAAAACATCAATGTTCAATAGTCAACCATTAGAAATTTCAATTAATAATATATTTTATAATAGCATGAAAATATGAACTACTTAGGGGTAAATCTGTTAAAATATATGCAAGAACTAACACTGAAAACTACAAAATGTTGAAAAGAGAAATTAAATAAGGGCTGACTAAATGAGGATATATGCTGTGTTTGTGAATTAGAAGACAATTCAGTTACGGTGGAATTTTTCCAAGATGGATATATAGATTCAAAACAGTGGCAATCAAAGTCCCAGCAGCTTTATTGTAGAAGTTGATAAATAATTCAAAAATTCACTTGGAATTGCAAAGGAGCTGAGATAATCAAAATAACATCTCAAAAGAACAAAGTTCTTCCACCTTACTTTAAAATTTACCATAAAACTACAATAATCAAGACACAGTATCAGCTCCAAGATTTTAAAAAATTGACCTATGGAATTGAATACAAATAGACCAATACACATAGAATCAATTGATTTTCCACAAGGCTTTAAACACAGTTTAGTGAATAGTCTTCATTATATATGTATATAATGAACTTCTATCCATACCTTGTATCAAATACAAATATTAACTCAGAAATGAATCATAGACATAAATGTAAAATATAAAACTATAAAATTTCTAAAACAAAACATGAGAAAACTTCTGTGCCTTATGTTAGGCCAAGATTTCTTAGATAAGATATCAAAGCACAAGGCATAAATAAAAACAGTAAAATAAAATCCATCAAAAAGAAGAACTTCTGCTCTCAAAAAACAAAAACAAAAAAACCTTAAAAGGACAATAAAGAGCAAGTCATAGGCTGAGAGAAAATATTTGAAAATCTCCTATCTGATAAAGGACTTTTACCCAAATACATAAAGAACTACCGGAACATGATAAGACAGATAAACAATAAAAAATGGTAAATGACTGAAGCACTTTGCAGAAGACTTACCAACGGCAGGCAAGCACATGAATGAGGCTCTACGTCACCCACCGTTAGGGATACAAATTAAAACCATGATGCCATACTACTACTCACCTGTTAGAATGTCTAAAATGTAAAAACTAGCCACTCCAAGTATTTGGGGGGCTGCAGGGGACCATGAACAGCCTGCAACTCTCAGACACGGCTGGCGGGGACTTAAGCAGCACCGCTGCTTGGAAAAACCATTTGACAGTTTCTTCTGTCAAACATGCACCCACGATAGAACCCAGCCATTCCAATCCTAGGTATCTACCCAAAAGAAATAAAAGCAAATGTACATAAAAATACCTGTACATGGATGTTTACAGCAGCATTATTTATAATAGCCAAAACCTGCAAACAAGCCAAAGGTCAATCAACAAGTTCATGGATAAAAGGATTGTGTTTGCCCATACAATGAAAAGCTACTCAGCAATAGCAAATGAATGAACTACTGATACAGGCAACAACTTGGATGAATCTCAGAATAATTGTGCTGAGTTATGCTGTTGAGACCATCTGAATGATAAACATAATTAAACCCAGTTAAGGTCTCTAAACTCTTAAGGCTCTGAAGGTCGAGTGCAAAGATCCTGTCTTGCAGCTCCCCAGAACAAGCGTCATAGGTAAGTTCCCTTCTTATTAAAACTGCCACCTACCAGTCTGGAGCTCTGTGCCTCTTTCCTTCGTCTCTCTTTGCCCTCCCTGAATGGGGATGAGTTTCAGATTTCACCCAGGAAGCTCATGAGGTTTCAAACTAACACATCTAAATACATAGGCATCCAGGCTGACAAAGTCTTATGGTATTGAACTGAGAAACCCACGTGCCTCAATGTCAGTAATAACTATACCAAACTCTTTCTCATCCCAAAACAGAAGAACATTCCAATTCCCATTGTTTGCTATCACTAATTAATTTTAATAGGTAGAAGCCTTTAGAGGTTTCTCAATAATATACAGGGTCTGGCACAAATAATGCCCCTTTTTCATTACACAATCATAAGCATGTAGTTTTGTAACACAATAGTATCACACTCAAACATACCATATGACATTTTAGCTGACATTTTAAATTAAAACTATAAATTATTACACCCATATTATTACCCTACTGACCACACTCACGCAGGCGTTACTTCTGCCGGACCCTGTGCACTAGTGAGTGAGAATGCTCAAACACGTGAACACAGCCTGTGGCACGTGTTTTGGTGCACAAGGGACTCAAGCTCTGGATTTCGGTTCCATCCAGCTCAGCTACTTTCAAGTGTCCAAAGTCCTTCACAAGCAGGAATTTGGCCCTTTCAAAAATTTTGTGCATATGATAAGGGAATAAGGTATTGACACAGTGGTCAGCACATGGTAAACATTCCATTAAATGATAGCTACTACTAGCTATTTTTATACAAATACTTAAATAACTTTTCAAAAGATTGTTTTTGCATCCTAGTTCAAATTAACACCAAAGTTTGGGGTTCTTTCTTGGACTTGCAGTAAAATAACCCTCATATCGTCCTGTATATAATAATATCCTACTTAGACAGAAGTTTTTATTGACTGCACTGAAATGGTAATTTTTGGCAGTATGTAAAGTCTCTCCAAGGGGTAAAAATATAATCATGATTTTCCTGTGCAATAAGTAAAGTTAAAAATACCATCTCATTTCTCACCCCTGTAGTATGACTCAGTGGATTGAGCCGCCGCCTGCAAACCAAAGGGTCACTGGTTTAATTCCCAGTCAGGGCACATGCCTGGGTTGCAAGCCAGGTCCCCAGTAGCGGACATGTGAGAGGTAGCCACACATTGATGTTTCTGTCCCTCTCTCCCTCCCTTCCCCTCTCTCTAAAAATAAGTAAGTAAAATCTAAGAAAACAATACCTTCTCATTTCTGAAATGGGCTATTCCTTAAAAAACCATGCACACTAGTAAGAAAAAATATACACGGAACATACTTAGAAATGTGGGGTCTCCAGAAGGAAAAAAAATAACTTTTCAGTAAAGCAGATAGACATTTCCAGATTAATAAGAAATGCTTTTCTCTATATTGAAAATCAAACCCCTGAGATGTGCGACAACACACCCTCGCTGCTGTGCAGAAGAGGTGGCTGTGGCTGGACGGAGACGAGGCTGCGCTTGCGTCTTCTCCTGGAAGAGGAGTTAGTGCATGGTCTCTCTTCATCTTCTCCAGAAGACACCCAGGGACTGCACTCCCCAACCGATCTCTTTACCAGCCTGCTTTTGACACCTACTTAGAAATGGGCCCAATTTCTCGTGAAAATCTAAATGTCAAAAGTCCAGGCAATGTTCACTCTAGATATGCCCCTAAAGTTGACTATCTTTTTTAGGGTGCTGCCACAAGGGACGTTGGAGGTCAGAAATGAAGCAATATGTCCACACATAATTTTTGAAATGACACCAACCTCCTGCTTCTGATTCATATGCCTTCACTGCCTCAAGTCCTTTTGGTAAAGATTGCTTCCAAACATCCCAATTGTAATCAAAGTTGTTCAGCTAACTCTAAGAGGCTAATATTTTTTTAATCCTTCAAGATGTATAATAGCATGGAATTTGCTTACAGCTAGGTCAGTCATATTGAGATTTGTAGCCGAAGCTTCCCCCATCTGGGAAGATGATACCTGACTGGCCTCCGTGTGCGTGCATAGTATATACGTAAGTCCGTTATGTTCAATTTTCTTAATTTTAATTTACCAATTCAGAATTCTTTATATGCTTTTTAAAATGTCTTATACTTTGTATTTGTTTGCAAAAGCTGCCAGGAAAAAGTACCATGAACTGGGTGGCATAAACAATAGAAATGTATTGTCACACAGTTCTGGAAGCTAGAACTGCTAACAAGAAGTAAGCAGAGTTGGTTCTTTCTGGGGACTGTGAAGGAGAATCTTTTCCATGCCTCTCCTCCATCTTTCGTTGATGTATTGGTAATCTCTGATGGTCCTGGATGTGTACAGGGGGCACCCCAATCTCTGCCTTCGTCATCATGTGATGTTCTCCCCTGCATGTACATCTGTGTCCGCATTTCCCCTTTTTATAAGGAGACCAGTCCTATTAGATTAGCACCCATCCCGATTACCTCATCTTGAGTAATTACATCTGCAATGACCCTATTTCCAAATAAAGTCACATTCTCAGCTACTGGGGGTAAGGGCATATGAATTTTGGGAGAAAACGATTCAACTCGTACCATACATATACACATACATGATAATACATGGGAGATTTTCAGCATATCATCAGTATATTTGCACAAGCTTTCTTCATGCCTTTTTTTTTTCCATTTTATTGTTGTCCAAGCACAGTTGTCTGTATTCCACCCTGCTACTTCATGCCTTTTTTCATAAGCTGAAAACAAGGTTCTTAAGATCATCAACAATGTGGAACAATATAATAATTAGACAGAATTGCTAAGGTTAAGCTACTTCAAGGGGGCTGATGGTTCTGTTAATTTGTATGGACCATTCTGCCTGTTGGACTAGACTGCCTGGCCACTACGAAACATGGGCCGTTCACACTCAGCCTCCCCTTCCCAGTATCTTTTGTTGTTTGCTTGCTGTTTCCCATCTATGGCCATGCCTAGCTGACCGCCGACACTTAATAAATTCTACAAATGGAGAATAACAGTTATGGCCTGTAGCTCTGTGTGCAGCCCACATGGTTTTGGTCATCACGTTTTAAACAATGATATCTGGTGGTACTGTGGCAAGTTTGTGTCCAAAGTAATGACAAGCAAGGTCGCAAACAGGTTTCATTTCTCTGTTAGCACCAACTCCAGTCAATTGGTGAATTGAATTTCTAAAGAGCTTATTGAAGATTCTAAGGCCCAGGGAATAGGGAGTCAATGTACATTCTTAATGTTTACCATTAGTTAGGATACAGAAGGTGGTTTAGTCAACACTCATGATCCCAGCCCAAAGTCGCCCTAAGCCATCTTAACAGCTGAAGTCACCCAAAGACAATTGTAACCTAAACTGACGCATCATGATCATATGATCCCTCAGATCCTGCTTCCCCCCATAATTCTTTGTTTATGAATTACCTTCCTGCCACTACACTCTCTAATTACCACTAATACTAATATCTCTCTGCCTCTACTTCCTTGGCCCTGTGAAAAGTCAGTTCTGTGCTGGATTGCCTCTCCTGACTTTTGTAAGTATCTTCCAGGTGCTATCATCTGGAAGCAAATTAGATCCTGCTAATCAGATAGCTTTTGTAAGATTCCAAAGGCAAAATACAGTGAATTCTAATTCCCTGCGCCTCTCGTCTGCAGCTACAGTTAAGAAAGGTCATGGAAATAGATCTTCCTCGATCAGCATTCCAGGGTGTACTCTTCAGGTCTTGGGGTGAGAGGCAGGAAAGCCACAATGAAGGCCTCGAGGACAGCAGCTCACCTAGTGGGACGGTGATGCCTTCTTCCTAGAGATGTTCCAGGAAACCCAGCCCAGACCTCTTTCTCGGCCTCTCCAATCATTTTCTAAGCACCTATTCTCATGTAGCAAACTTCTTTCTGCCGCAAATATAACACATATAGAAGTATATTTAATTATGGCAGATTAGACATAATATGAGGGAGGGGCAGGACCATGAAGAGTTTATGGCACAGAAACATAATTTCAAACTGAACAATGGAATTTAGGCATCCTTATTATTGTGTTTGGATCAATTTCTTGTGAGAGTTTTCATCAGTTACTTTACATCACATCAAACCCTACCTACATGCAATCTCACCCCTTCTTTCCAGATAGTTTCTGACTTGACAAATTCACCTCAACTGCACAGAAAGTCACTCTCCTCATTTCCCAACCCAAAACCTAGTTCTCACACAAATGACTTAACTTTCGTGCAACCAAATCCACCAGGGTGCATAGCAGCTCAAAATAATTTGCATAATAGGAATTACTCTCTTATGCCACTTATTTCATCCATTAGATAAAGACAGTTGGTGTGAAAGCCAGTAAAGCAAGACCCTAAATGTCACATGAGAAGTTTAAGGTGCGATCATAATGGCGTTATCAGAGAATAACAAGATTCCTCATTCACGAAAGCACTATGCACTTCCCAAAGGGTTACAATCGGAGCAGAATAATAAGCTAGTAGCCACCCACCTGCTTTCTCTCTGTCCCTCTGGCCTCCAGCCTTCACACATGGAAATCAATCCTGCCTGGGTACTTCCGATCAGAATGTATGAGTCTTAATTTTGATCCCATGTTCTTTCCCCCAATTGTTACTTTGATTATTATGTTTCCTTATAGTTATTCCTTTTTGGACTCCCTATTCTCCACATCTTAGAACATCTGGTGCTAGCCTCCAAATGCCTTTTCTTTTTCCTCATGATTTTGTTCTGTCTGTATTTTGAAGTGTGTGTTCTACTTAACCCTCCAGGCTACTAATGCTGGTCTTTTGTAGTGACTAATATCTCCTTACTTCATTCTCCCCATTTTTAAAGTGTAAGATTTTTAAGTTTTAGGAAGTCTTTTAAAATCTATAATAGAATTCCCTTGATTCTTCTTTAAAAAACATTTTGTTGTGGTTATTTTAATAGTCATCTGTTTCCATAACAATTTTATTAATATACTAAAAGCTTTTCTCTTCTGATTTTTCATTTCTCTTTCTCTTTCTCTCTCTCTCTCTCTCTCTCTCTCTCTCTCTCTCTCTCTCTCCTTGTTTTGTCTCATGGTGACTGTTGGGTCTTCTGAGACTGTAACTACCCCTAATGTACACTCACGAGTTTATTCTCATACCAAGCTAACAGGGTACCCGGGAATGATAGAAGCTTACAAGTGGTAGGAAGCACCGCTGTTCACAGACAGGGATGTGAAACCTGGAAACATGCCAGTCCCTTCTGCAAACATCGGGAAAAATCTTGATGGGTGCTCTGTTAGACAGGAGGATCACAGTGACCCTTCAAAGCTTACACAATTAGCAGGTCCTTTGGAACATCACTCATGGAATGACAAGACTTTTCTTCTCGGGGATGTATACACCCCAAAGGTACCACCTCTCTTCAGAAACAAAGGAGTTAGATTCTCAGCCCAGATCAACTGCCAGTCCCAGAATTGAGAATCTGCCTTAACTTCCAGCCCAGGGCAGGGTCAGACCTCACATACACCCTCAATCGGAGCATGTCTATGGAAAAACAATTGGTAGTTGGGTTAGAGTTGGGAGTGGACTTTAGGGCGATAAGGATGTGTCAGGCCACCGTCTCATCAGAATTCTGAAAACATTGAGGCAGATAGCAAAGATAAAAACAAAAGGGAACAGGCAAGACAGATTGAAACAGCTCATATTATTTGTTTTATGCCTTATCACTTTCCCCAGAAGATTTAATATAACTTACAGCAGAGCCCATGCAATAAAACAGCAAAATGTAAACAGAGATTAAAAATAAGGACCAAACAGAACATAATTTAGAAGAGGAGATCTTGACAAGAAAAAAAAAAGTAACTTTTATCTAGAGCTGGATTAATGGGCAGTTGCCTGGGATGCTGATTTCTAGGGAATGATGAAACATCATTAGGATGCAGTCACACAATGTAAATTGGTCCCCTCCCCATTAAAGTAGATAAAACCAAGTCAAAATTCAAAAATTCCTTATTGCACTATTTTATCTTTTGAGTATCTTTCCTTACACATATATAAATTTAGTGAGTTAGATGTCAGTAAAGTGAGCTGAGGTTCTAAAACCAAATTAAGTCAGACATAGGTCTGCTTCAGGGGCACGAGTAATCTAGTTAACTAAGATCTAAACCTGGTGCTATGTCTTCAAAGAAGTTATCTTGGATTTATAATTCTCTAATGCCTATAAGTTAGAAAATTATTTAAAACACAGAAAGATAAGAAGTAGGTAAAATAGGAAATAGTTTGAAAATATTTTGGATAGTGTGAATGAATGAATGGGATTCTGTCTACTATAACTTCTTAGAAAAATATTCCTCCCACTTCCACTATATTAAAGTTTTAAAATATATTTTTAAAATTTTCATCTAAAAAAGTATCAAGTTGTTTAACCGGCCTATCAAGTTCTATATCTCAGTCTGGCCTTACATGTAGCACATTCAGTAGTGAACCTTATTAGAGCAGTTTTTCTAACCCGCTTCTACCTTCTCCAGAAACCAGAATCTTGATGACAATAATTATGTATGATCCATAGTCCAAGTACCCATCTATGAAAAATGTAGAATGATTTTTAAATTCATATAATGTAAGGGAAAATTATTTGAGAATTACTAATTGCATAATTGAAATAAAAATCTATTACATATAAAAATACAGTTAACTTGAACATTAACATACAGAACTTCTTCTAAATAATTTCCCAATTTCATCCTGATATTAACTAAATCTTCCTCTCAAGAAAAATAATTAACCTTCCTTAGTCACCCTTATAAAGAGAATAGACTCTGTCTTTGACTAGTTTTTATTTGTTTTCTTCCAAATTTTTCTGGGAACTTTGTTCTTTGAGCCTGTGATAGTTTTAATATATTATTCTGAGACTATGCAAAAGTGCAAGGTTCACTGAAATGACTAAATCTTCATTAATTTGTTTGGTGGATGATGTCTGTCTGCAATGTATTGTGGGATAAGAAGCCATTTCTTTCCCTAAACTCAGCTCTAAGCTCTTTGCCTCCTTTTACCATCATGATTACCCTCCCACACCTCTGTTCTCTGCTCTGGATGGAGTCAAGAACTCCTATGGTAAGAAGAGACACACCTTTAATGGGGTCCAAGCAGGAAATGACTCACCCCAGTGGGCACAAAAAAACCTTCAATGTCACTATCTATTAAATATATTTAACTATTTAACTAGCTCCATTTGCTGCAATATCTCAGAGCTGTTGCAGTTAAATAATTTAATTCCCCAAATCACACGGCTGCATACAGAGCTGTAGACCACACATGTTATTTCATATTTATAGAGTAATATTTAAAGTCCATTCTTACAGGCTCCCTCATTTGATGGCTGACAAAATACTGAAAAGCATATAAATAAGACATAATTATCCTCAGTTTACAGCTTAGGAATCTTAGAATCCAAAATCTGTAAGATATCACAGAAGTCATAGTCCATAAAGTCACTCGACATGGGTTCTTCATCTAATTGTCTCAGCATCCTCCAACCTCACAAATCAGGTATGAGGATTAAATGAGATAATGTATAAAAAGTGCTGGTGTGACCCTGGTGTTTTACTACTTCAGCTCCAGCAAAGATAATTTCTCTCCCTTTTTCCCTTTCTCAGAGATCTCGGTCTGATCACTCAGCTGAGTGGCAGAATTCAGAAGAGAACCAGTTTCCTGACATAAGCAGGTGGGAAAGTGTCAGATCAGGGGCCACGGCTCCCCTCCATCCTTGCACCTTAAGGCTTAGCTATCATGTGAAGATCTCTCCCACAGAGTCACAGAGGCAGATCTGGGTTTGGGGCAGCCAGACACACTTGTACAATTTGAAGGTTCCCTCTTTAAGAAAATAATACAAAACTGAGAATATAAGATTAAGTAAAAAGTGTTATTTGTTTAGAACTTTAGTTATTAAAGTTCTGAATCTTAAAAAGCTGACTAAAAATGAAAACATTACAAAATCCAGAAAAAGAATATAACATTTTCAACCAGCGAGCATACCTTGCCATATGTAATGCACACTTTTTGCCCAAATTTTTGATGGAAAAATAAGGATGAGCATTATACATGGGTATAATGATTACATACCATGGATATAATTATGGGTATAATAATCCTGTGTATAGTGCACACAAACACATGTGCGCACATTATACACAGGAACGCGTTATGTGAAACGCATCTATGATACTGCTTCCCACACTTTTGTATACCTCTTCATATAATAATTTCAAAGTATCAGAATACGTCAGCCTTTTCCTTAGCATAGCGGATTGTTTCACTCTGTCAGAGGCAACTCTTCCCGCCAGGTGGTTTGGAACTGCCGAACGGCAGAAAGGCAGCATAGAGCAGACGCTCTAACGTGCCACCGGCGGTACCGGAAGGCACAAAAGAGGCGACTTCGCCAGTTTGTCCTGTTGCTATAGATCAGCGTCCTATAGACCCAAGAATTCTGGTAAGTTCTGTTCTATGTCATTTTCTTTGTTAAAAAGTGGAGTGTTGGTGACTGAAGAATCTATGCTTTGAAGGTATCAATATGAACTGAACTTTCCACTTACAATTTTACGTGCTGACAGAAGGGGGCATTTTCCACAAACCGGTTTCTGGCTCCCTACACTCCAAGCTTCGTTTCACCCTTTTTCCTACCAACACATTTCTGGAACTCCTTTACGTTGTTGGGAAGAAAAAAGTTTCCTCTAATCCTGTAGGTTCTTTTGGCTGGTCTAACAATTCAACTCACACAAGACAGATTAATGGAAGAAAACAAATTTAACCTGTACATACACAGGTCTCATAGATATGATACCTAAAGAAATGGCCAAAAAAGACAGCTTTTGTACTTTTTGCGCAAACAAAAAATAAACTTGTGAAGAACTGACAAGACAAAGAAACTTAGCCTTGGGTCTAATTAGTGAAGAAACTAAGAATTTATTTAGCCCGTCTTCTGGGCCCTGAATTTCCCTTCTCTAGCTTAGAATGTCTCTCTACCTGGTGCGGAGAGGGTACATTTCACATGAGAGATTTATTTCCTTCTTTGAGGGGGACTGAGAAGAGGGCCACAGAATCCTTCTTGTACAAGCTGTTTCTCAAGTAAGTTTAATTCAAAAGAATCAATGTGCTAAAGTAACATGTTTCAGGGCAGCAAATTTGTTCTCCTACAGATTTAGGTGAGGATTCCAGATGATCACATAGTGAGCAGAAAAATTTTCCTGTAAGCTATCCATACATTAGAATAACTGGCAATAACTTAGGTACGTACTGAAGTGGCTGTGACCTACACAAGTTATCTCAAAGAACCCTTAGCCAAATCCCAAAAAATGCTTGCGGTCCCTCCAACACCACACACCATGAGGGAGTCTCTCAGAGGAAAATCTGGAGTGGAGAAAGTGGTCTTAACTGATTGCTATTTACATATCATATCTTTTTCTAAGGTCCTGAACTGCCCACTAGGGCCCCTCCTCCCAGGACCTGAGGTGGGGGCTAGTGCACAGGAGAGGCCTGAAGCGGCTGCTTCACTAGCTTCACAGGAAATTCAGCTCTGGAGAGACTCATCCCAAAGCAATGGCGGGGAGCCAACTCAATCGAGGCCTCAATTTTTGTTTACAAGGAAGAAAATATTTCTGGGATTCTCAAGCAATTTAAAAGCATACGTAAATTCCTTACAAACAATACCTTTATCCCACTTTTAATTTTCTTGTTTTCTTTGACCACTCTTGTTGCTTTTTAAAAACAAGGAATATCTAGGCAAAGAAAAGCAAAAGATTTATGACTAGGAAGAACAAAATGTCTGCGTGTTGGTTGTTCATTCTAGGACATTTTGACACTTCAGAATATTCTTTAACATTTTAGTCATACCCTAACTTTGATCTTCCCATGTGGTATGTCCGGTTCAGATTCACTTTAAGCTTGAAAACAATAGGAGCTGAAAAGCTTCTGTAGCAACTAGCCACAGGTTTGTTTCTACTCTGACTTGTTTTCATTTCACCATGGATCTTTGAGCAGTCTCTGAGCTTATTCAATTTTCAGGCCCATTAATCCGGAACTCCAAATCAAAGGACAGAGGAATCAACTCCCTAATGGGTTTGCAGAGCAGTGGCAAAGGTAGCAGCAGTTGCTTAAAACTTCCTGTGCTGCCTCCAGGTGGGTGTGTGCCCCATTTCCCTGACCCCTGACCCACAGGTGGATGGCTCCTCAAGTGCCCAAGGGAAGGAAGGGAGGCAAGGTGTGCTACTGCTTGTCATGTCCTCATTGTTGTTAACACCAATAAGCCAAGCCTCAGAGCACTGTGAAACAGGATGTGGTTTGGGATCCTGGTGTCCTCCACTCCCAGTCTCTGGTTCAACCACTGCATTTTCCTTCGAGTCCAGAGTTCTCTTGCTTTATTGTCCTTCTCCCTTCTAACAACCTGTTTTCCAAGAAGATACCTGATATGAAAGAAAACAAAAGCAAATACCCATACTCAGATAGCTCAGGTGCAAATGAATGTATTTGATTGTACAACCAACACAGTGTTTATCGACACTGACTGCACATTAAAATCACCTAAGGACTTAAAAAGAAAGCAAACAAACAAACAAAAAAAATACACCAATGCTCAGGCCATAATCCAGGCTAACAAAAGCAGATGTTCTGGGAGGTGGGTCCAAGCATCAGGACTTTTCTAATATCTCCCCAGGTGACTCTATTGTGTTATTTTATTTTCACAGGAAAAGGAAACAAAAGGAAAAAATCTGAAGCTCCATTTGTGGAATTTCAGGCAGCAGAAAGCAAGGGAGTTACATCAGAGACCGGGTGGCAGAGAGCTTTCCCAGCACCTTCAAGTCCCTTCAGTAGCTGATTTACGTCTCCCACTCACAGACAGCCTGTTCGAGAAATGCTTCAACTATAGCAATCAAAATTGAATTAAACAATCCAATTGAAGGGCCAATATGATAACAGTTCAGTCCCAAGATATCTGTAAAAAGTTGCTTTTGTATTTCAACTACAGATTTCATCAGCTGTGCTTTGTGCATGTCACCAGCAGTGACAGCAGATGTCATTATAGGACAGGAATTTTATTTCCCTGTTACAGTTGTTTAACAAGCATTATGTCCCTTGTGGACGACATGTACTGGGAACCATTAGATCAGGAAATAATGATAGAGATAAACCTCCTTTTAGCTATAAAATCATATGATTCTAAGATAAATCTCAGCTCTGAACGCAGAACACTTTAGGAAGACATCTTAGGAGATGGAATTTTGCACACATAAGGACCAAATTGTCTCTTTTATGATCTGCCTGAAATTCCTATTTCTTCTAGATGAGTCCATGTACGTTTCATGGACTTGACTTGCACCCACCTACTGAATCCTTGCTATTTACTGGTTGCCAGAGCACCTTGAACAGATCTGTCAAGGTTTATGACTGTGAGCAGGAACATTCTGTAAGGGAGGAAGGGACCAGAACAGTCCAAGCTTCGTGAGGGAATGTGAACTCTGAAGACCTGGAAAGGACACAGAAGCCCAATAGAAAAGAGAAGAGCTGCAGCCAGATGGTGCCAGGGAGCAGCAGACAGGAGAGAAGAATATGGACATCACACCCTCCGCCTACCTCCTGAGTGTTACCTTGGACAGGCCCAGCCCCTGTGCCTTCAGGATAGCCGGTTTCTGATTTGGACCTTTCTGGACCTTCACTTAACCTTGACTGTTCTCTATCAGTTTGTACCTGGCTTCTTGCAACCTGGCTCCCCCTGCTGCCTGCTCCTAGTTCTTGCCTTGTGGCCTTTCACCAGCTGACCTTATCTCTGCCTGATACCAGCTATAAGGTAAGATGTATAGGGAGGCACAGGGGAATTTATAGATGTGCTGTAATAATAATAGTAATTAACAGTAATAGTGATAGTAATCATTAGTAATAGTAATGCTAAGACACTGCATGTTGACTAGCGAATAGTAATATCAGTTGTGATCACTAAGTACTTGCATTTCTAGGAACATATTCCTAGAGATATTCCCCTCAAAGGGGTACTCATATGTTATTTTGTCTAGAAAGAGAGTTTTTAAAGCACATGTGAACAACTCACATAATAACCTCCAGTCTGGAGTGAGAAGATTTGAGCAAGATTTCTCAGCGGGTAAGACCTTGCTACTTAGTGGGTGAGACCTGAGTCCAAGATAATACTATTACTCTTTTTATGTAGAAATTCTGAAGTTAATATAATCTACCACTATGGAATGCATATATACATGTATATGGCCATTTTTGAGATTGCTTTTATGTGTTACTTCCTCCAAAAACCAGCATTCGTTAGAACAACTGACTTTTTAGCTAATGATATCGTTATAATCAGACATTAAAAATATTTATTTATGTTCTGGAATACTCTCTACCCTCAACCAAAAGCACCAAATCATGTTTGCTTTTTATGTGCTAAGTATAATATATGTAAAAAAAAGTTACTTTAATATTGCAAAGGAGGCCTGGATAGGTGAAACAAGCT
This sequence comes from Anoura caudifer, assembly GCA_004027475.1. Classification (NCBI taxonomy): domain Eukaryota; kingdom Metazoa; phylum Chordata; class Mammalia; order Chiroptera; family Phyllostomidae; genus Anoura; species Anoura caudifer. The sequence goes on along the minus strand of PVKU01008029.1, from coordinate 41,012 downwards.
GAAGTCAGAAGTTCCCAACCAATGGTAAGTGCTGCTGAGAGAGACTCTAAAGTGAGGGTTCAACAATAGGCCCGGGGTTTTATGAAGATGTCGAGAAATACATCTCAGATTAGCCAGGCCCAAATCACTGGCTCTCATTTTCAAATTGGTTCATAGATACAAATGAGTTTGTGACAATCTAATGGAGATTTAAGGTTGCTCTAGGTTTCAAAAATTACACCATAAAAACCTTAGCTTTGTTTGCAGCAGGGGCTTGCTAAAATGTAACAATCACGTAAGCAGAATTACATGATTCTGCTTACATGAAGTGCCAGAATAATCAAATTCACAAAATCAAAGACTGCAATGGTGGTTGCCATCGGCTGGGGAAGGGGGAAATGGCAAATTATTAGCCAACAGACAAAAAGTTTCGGTTAAGTGAGATGAATGAACTCTAGAGATTTGCTGTACGATGTTGTACCTACAGTTAACAACAACGTACACGTGAAATTTGTAAGGAGAATAGATGTCATGTTAAGTGTTCTTATTATAATAACATTAAAAGTAATACTAAAAGAATGTTAATTTCCAGACCTGAAACTTCCATGTGCTTCTGTATGGACTGTACTAAGCGTGCTGAGAACACGACTGTGACCCAGCCATCCCGGCAGCTCTCTTCCCACTTCCTACCTCATAACCATCTTCCTCCCACCACACAAAGGAGAAGTCTTCCTCCCACCTTAGATCGTACTATGTGACTATGTAGGAAAATTGTTAAGAGAATTGTGGAACATAACATGTGACGCTATGTAAATTCATTCACATCTTTGTTTTTGTTGTTGTTGTTGATGCTGTTTGCTTGTTTTTTTTTTTACCAAACCTTTAGAAAGTTCTTGTTATGTGCCAGGCACGGTGCTAAGGACTAGGAAGTACAAAGCAATAGGCTGTGTTTAAGCTCCTTGAAGAAAAGGCAATCTATTAGGAGAGATGTGTTCAATTGATTAAAATAAAGTGCATGTGGCAAAACCAGAGTAGAAGTATTATTAGAAACAGTTCATAATGGCCTGGAAATAACTGTTAATTGCTTGTTACATCTTCCAGACATTAAATTTTACCAGAAATTGCAATGCTTATGTATGTCTACTACTGGATTTTGGTTTTAAGAAAGTTATCATGACATTTGGGCTCCAGCATTTTGACTGTTTTTGGTCACTTAATTTACACAATTAGATACAATACCTAAGTGGAATGTACCCTCAAATTAAATAGTGTCTATAAGGAAAGTCTCCACCTTCTACTTAATTCTACCTCTCAGGGTGACAAATAAAAAGTTTGCACTCAGTAGCTAACAAATATCAGAGCCCTCTACAGAGTTTCCTACTACACATTGGCTCTACTCAGACTTCTGCATTTGGGAGACACTACAAACAGAATAAAAGATAAAGAAGTGGCAACTATGTCTACTATCCTTAATGCAACACTTTAAACCCCAAAGAGATGTCTTCATTCATTCATTCATTCTTTCTTTCTTTCTTTCTTTCATTCATTCAATTAATATACATTAAATGCTTACTATAGGCCAGATGCTATTCTTGGCACTAAAGATACAGGAGTGTAGCAAATGAATAAAAAGTTCTAGAGCTTGCATCCTTGTGGAGAAATGTTAAATACATACATACATATTAAAATAATTCAATACTAAATATTAAAGAGAGATAAGTGCTATGGAGAAAGATGAAAGAGTAGGATTGGGAAAGGAGATGCTGGAGTTTGGGGGTAAGAGGAGAAGGTGCATATTTGAAATCAAGGAAACTGGGAAAGCAAATAAGAATTGCCAGGTATCTTAGTCCATTTGGATTGCTCTCACAAAATATCATAGAGTGGTGGCTTATAAAAAAAAAAAAAGTCATATATTCCTGTAGCTCTAGCGACTGAAAAATCCAAGATCAAGGCACTGGCAGATTCAGTGTCTGATGAGAGTCCTTTCTGGTTCATAGACAGCTAGCTGTCTTTTCACTTGGTGGAAGGGGCAAGAGAGCTCTCTTGGGTCTCTTATAAGGACACTAATCCCATTAATGAAAACTCTACCCTCTACCTAATCATCTCCCAAAGACATCACTTCCTAACCCCATCACGTTGGAGGTTATGTTTCAATATATGAATTTGGGAAGGGGACACAAACATTTCATTATATGCACCAAGCAACACTAAGGGACCAGTAGAGGGTTGGGATCATGATTTTTAAATAACATCAGTAAGCCTGGCCATGTGCTTTTCTCCAGCAAGACCCAACCCTTCAGGTAAAGACACAGCAGATGCAGACTCTACAAAAAAAAAAAAAAAAAAAATGGAGAGAGAAAAGGAATTAGGAGAGTGTGCAAGAGAGTGATTTTAATAATTACCAAAGAATCAGGCTTGAAATAGAGGGATGTGACCACATTAGGTGGGTGAGAGACAGTAAAAAGTGTTAGTGTAGATGGCAATATCAACCAGAACTCCGCTGCCCCACCACGTCCACAGTGACTATCCCCAAGTCTACAAGTGCATTTAGAACCTTAGGCCTCCATGAACATTTTTTAAAACTTTTATTTTGAAATAATTATTGACTCATAAAAAGTTGTAAACTATTGCTGTGTACCTGTGTATTCATCCAGCTTCTAGCAATGGTGACATCTTTTATAACTCCAGTATAATATTGATGAACATTCCTAGAGTATCAAGTGCCTTGGAATTAGATTACATGCAAGGAAACAAAGGGGAATGACAGGGAAAGTGGCAGCAACCTCTCCTTCATTTGCATCCAGTACATAGACTTGGAGCCCATGAAGGGACTTTGGGCCAGACACACTCAGGTTCAAATCTGAGCTCCACTTCTCATTGGCTTAGGCGTCTTGAACAGGTTATGCTGTGATATAAGGCCAGAAATTGCAGCGAAAATCATGTGCTGCTTTTTAAATTTATGTATCTGATAAACTTTGCAGGTTTTCAAATGGCCGGGCAGCAAGTCCCCTCCCCCATTCTGTTCCTGTGGAGAAGGTGTCCTAGAAGAACAACTCTCCTTATCAAAGGGATTAGGCACAGTTCCTGTTTATCCCTGAAGAGCTAATTTAAGTTCATTGTAAGCTGTCAAGTTATTCAAACCAGCCAAATTCCATCTTCCCATGGGAACCAAGGGTCATGCCCCCTCCTGATTCTATAAAGCCTGCCTCCCACCAGCCCTGGCTGTTCATTCTGTTCCTCAGTGCAAACCTGTGTGGCCCTGCGTAGCAGCCAGTGCCCTCCTCCCTTGGTTGGAATATATGTGACAGATCAACTGCTGTTGATATCATGGGTTCATTGTCAGGTATCCTCTAACCATCCCCATAACCCTAAGGCAGGGATCCCTCCCCGACTAACAGGGTCAGTAGGAGGTGGTCAAAATATATGCATCACCTGTCTTGTCTCTTAATCAGTAAAATGGGAATCAAAATATTGGGTTGGCCAAAAAGTTCGTTGTTTTATTTTTCTGTAAGATGGCCCTACTAGTGCTTAGTTGTCTTTAACTTCATTCAAAATAATTTTGTTAGACTGTATTGTGACAGTTGTCCTATCACAGTGCATTTTAAAAAAACATCAAAATTGGTGAATTTTTGTGTAGTCATTTTAATATTGAAGATGGAAGAAAATATGCATTTTCAGCATATTATGCTTTATTATTTCAAAAAAGGTAAAAACACAACTTTATTATTTCAAAAAAGGTAAAAAAGATTTGTGTGGTATGTGGAGAAAGTGCTGTGACTGATAGAACATGTCAAAAGTGGTTTGTGAAGTTTCACACTAGAGAATTCTCACTGGACAATGCTCCCTGATCAGGTAGACCAGTTGAAGTTGATAGCCATCAAATTAAGAATAATCAATGTTATACCACATGGGAGATAGCCAACATACTCAAAATATCCAGATCAAAGCAAGGGAGGGAGATGGGTTGGAGGGGGTGGGGGGTGGGGGGGGGAGGAAATACAGACAACTGTAATAGAATGACAATAAAATAATTTAAATTTTAAAAAATCCAGATCAATAAAGTCATTGGTGAAAATTAAAAATGTGTCTTTTATTTTATGGAAGAAACTAAATGGCCAACCTAATACAACCTCTTCCCCCCAAAATAAACTATCTTGCACAGTCTCTGGTCAACAAACGCTCCCTTCTTTTCTCTGAAGATGAGGGTCTCAGACACAGCTCAAGAACCACCTTATTCATAAAGACTTACCTCTCCTTTCTTTAAACTCTTACAGCAATTATAATGTGTATGACTCTACCAATTTTTTCCTTTTTTTGATTTTTTGAATTGTTGTGCAAGTACAATTGTCTCCATTTCCCCCCACCACTCCCCACCCACACCCACCTTCTACCCTCAGTCCTACCTCTCTTTCACTTTGTCCAAGTGTCGTTTATACGTGTTCCTTGATGACCGGTCCCCTTTTTACCCCATTATCCCTCTACTGCCTCTCCTATGGTTACTGTCAGTTTGTCCTTTACTTCAATGTCTCTGGTTATATTTTGCTTGATTATTTGTTTTGTTTGTTAGGTTCCACTTATAGGTGAGATAATATGGTATTTGTCTTTCATTTCCTGGCTTATTTCACTTAGCATCATGCTCACCAGTTCCATCCATGCTGTTTTCATATGTATCCATGTTTACTGGTACTGCCCAAATTACAAGAGAATAAAGAGTATATATTATTCCACTCTAAGAAGACAAGCAACCCAATTAAAAAATGGGCAAAGAACTTGGACACTTCTCCAAGGAGGACATACAGAGGATCCAAAGACACATGAAAAGATGTTCATTATCTCTAGCTATCAGAAAGACGCAAATTAAAACCACAATGAGATACCACTTCACACCAGTCAGAATGGCCATCATAAACAAAGCAACAAACAAGTGTTGGAGAGGTTGTGGAGAAAAGGGGACCCTAGTGCACTGTTGGTGGGATTGCAGGCTGGTACAACCACTATGGAAAGCAGTATGGAAATTTCTCAGAAAACTAAAAATGGATCTACCTTTTGACCCATCAATCCCACTGCTAGGATTATATCCTAAGAACCCTGAAACACCAATCCAAAAGAACCTATGCACCCCAATGTTCATAGCAGCACAATTTACAATAGCCAAGTGCTGGAAGCAATTTGAGTGCCCATCAGTAAATGAATGGATCAAAAAACTACAGTGCATTTATGCAATGGAATACTATGCAGCAGAGATAAAGAAGGATCTCCTACCCTTTGCCACAGCATGGCTGGAACTGGAGAGCATTATGTTAAATGAAATAAGCCAGGCAGTGAGGGAAACATACCATATGATCTCACCTTTAACTGGAACCTAATCAACAAAACAAACAAACAAGCAAAATATAACCAAAGACACTGAAATAGAGAACAGACTGACAGTGACCAGAGGGGAGAGGGAAGGGAATTTCAGGGGAAAAGGGGAAGGGTTTGCAGGAGCAAGTATAAAGGACACATGGACAAAAACTACAGGGGGGGTGGAAATGGGAGGGAGGTGGGGAGGGCTGGAGTGGTGGGCTGGAATGGGAGTAAAAAGCAGAAAAGTGTACTTGAACAATTAAAATTTAAAAATAAACACATAAATAAATAAATAAATAAATCATATCTTATATTCCTTTCTATACCTCAAAACAGTGTACACAGTTTTGTGGCCATAGAAGACACTTGATAAATAAAAATAATTACTAACATGTATTGAGTCAGGCCCTGAACTAAGAGTTTTACAATAGCCATCACAATGTATGAGACAGTATTTTACTTATCCAAACATGGTGGCTTAAAGCAACAACAATTTTTCTTATGTTTCATGACTTTGTGAGTCACAGATTCAGGCAGAACTCGGCTGGGTAAAATTTCTAGATGATATGGATGAAGTTCACTCATGATATTTTGGCACATAAACTAGTCCGAAGGGCATAATATAGCCTCATTTTTTTAAATATGTTTTATTGATTATGCTATTACAGTTGTCCCATTTTCCCTCCTTCACTCCTCTCTACACTGCACACCCTCTCCCACCCACATTCCCCCCCTTTAGTTCATGCCCATGTGTCATAAGTTCTTTAGCTTCTACATTTCCCACACTATTCTTACCCTCCCCCTGTCTATTTTCTACCTACCATCTATGCTACTTATTCTTTGTACCTTTTCCCCTTCTCTCCTCCTCCCACTTCCCTATTGCTAACCCTCCATGTGATCTCCATTTCCGTGGTTCTGTTCCTATTCTACTTGTTTGCTTAGTTTGCTTTTGTTTTTCTTTTTTGTTTTAGGTGTGGTTGTTAATATCTGTGAGCTTGCTGTCATTTTACTGTACTTGTTTTTTATCTTCTATTTCTTAGATAAGTTCCTTTAACATTTCATATAAGGGCTTGGTGATGATGAACTCCTTTAACTTGACCTTATCTGAGAAATACTTTATCTGCCCTCCCATTCTAAATAAAATCTTTGCTGGATAGAGCAATCTTGGATGTAGGTCCTTGCCTTTCATGACTTGAAATACTTCTTTCTAGCCCCTTCTTGCCTGTAAGGTCTCTTTTGAGAAATCAGCTGACAGTCTGATGGGAACTCCTTTGTAAGTAACTGTCTCATCTCTTGCTGCTTCAAGGATTCTCTCCTTCATTTTATTCTTGGCTAATGTAATGATGATGTGCCTTGGTGTGATCCTCCTTGGGTCCAACTTCTTCGGGACTCTTTGAACTTCCTGGACTTCCTGGAAGTCTATTTCCTCTGCCAGATTAGGGAAATTTTCCTTTATTATTTGTTCAGATAAGTTTTCCACTTGTTGCTCTTCTTCTTCCCCCTCTGGTACCCTTATAATTCGGATGTTGGGACGTTTCAAGATGCCCTGGAGGCTCCTAAGCCTCTCCTCACTTTTTTGAATTCTTGTTTCTTCATTCTTTTCTATTTGGTTGTTTCTTTCTTCCTTCTGGTCTACTCCATTGATTTGAATCCCAGTTTCCTTCCCATCATTATTGGTTCCCTGTACATTTTCCTTTATTTCACTTAGCATAGCCTTCATTTTTTCATCTAAATTGTGATCAAATTCAACCAATTCTGTGAGCATCCTGATCACCAGTACTTTGAACTGTGCCTCTGATAGGTTGGTGATCTCTTTGTCACTTAGTTGTATTCGCTCTGGAGCTTTGATCTATTCTTTCATTTGGGCCATTTCTTTTGTCTTGATGCTCCTGTTATGTAGTGAGGGGCAGAGCCTTAGGTGTTCACCAGAGCAGGGCAACCCAGTGGCTGCGATGTGATGCTGTATGTGTGGGAGGGGTCCGAGAGGGAACCATGGCACTTGCTCCACTTTCTGCCAGATTACAGTCACTTCCCTCACTTCCCCCAAGCAAACTGGGCCCTTCTGGTGCTGATTCCCAGGTGGGTGGGCTTGTGTCCATTCTAGGACCCTGTGGGTCTCTCCAATGAACTCTCCTGTGAGGTTGGGAGTCTCTCCCAGCACCTCAATCCCCACAGGTGTTTTCAATCGGTGTTTTGAGGCTTTATTTCCCCATGCTGGAGCTCTGGGTCACGCCATCTGTCTTGCTCCCCAGTTTCACCTGGTTTATCTGCACACAAAGGTGGGACTGCCTGGCCCACCAGCCACCTTGTGCACTGTGCCCCTCCATAATCCACTGCCTCACTGGGTCCACCCCAATGCCACCCCGCTCACCCGGGGTCTGCCAGCCACCACTTTGCCTCAAGCACTCTCTGCCTGGCCACCCAACTCCGCCCCTCCTACAGGTCTGTGAATGTGTCTACTTTAACTCCTTGGTTGTCAGACTTCCATACAGTTCAATTTTCTGTCAGTACTTTTTTTTGTTTGTTTGTTTGTTTCTAAATTTTTGTTGTCCTTATTTTGGTTGTGTGAGGAGACAGTGTTTCTACCTATGCCTCCACCTTGGCCAGAAGTCCAACTGGCCTCACTTTCATGTCCAGTACCTTGGTGGACATGGCATGAAGACTGGGCTCTCTGAGACTGTCAACCACAGTATTTGGTGCATCCAGGGTAATAAGAGTTGTTACATGGAGGTACTGGGCTCTGAAAGCACAAGTTCCTGTGAGCAAGATGACAGCTGCATGACCTTTATTGACCTAGCTTTGGAAGTCACAGAGTGTCATTTCATTGTAGTATATTGGTCAAGCAGTCAACAGCCCATTCATTTTAGAGAGAAAGGACACAAACCCATCCTGTCGATGGGAGGTATGTCAGATATTTTGGCCAGTTTTTAAATCCACTATGGATACTACCCTACTCTAAAAGAAAGTAAGCTTGGACTGACAGAGGCACTGTGTGACTCTCCCTAAGTCAGCCATCAGGGCAGCTGCCTTGACACCTGGAAAGGTTATCCAATGATTCCACTTCAAGGTAGGGACCCTAAGGTATCTGTGTTACTTGTATAATTAAGATGCTGTATGTTGAAACCTTTTAATGCTCTTTAAAGAACTTATATTATATACAGAGAGAGCTGCTTCCAATAGCACATGTATTTCTGAGACAGACAGTCCCGCAAGACTGAGCCGATAGTTTGCAGTGGAGGGGAGATTTATCACTTTGCCAGAGCTAGCATATGGTTGTGACACATTTATAGGAGTGGTTGAAATGATTTAAAGAGATGTGTCTAAGCTCTGTCACATCACCAAAGATTATGAGGCATCCTAAAAGAAGAATGATTTAAAGGCAATGTGGCTAATGCAGTTGCAGTTGAAAATTGCTTTGAATTTGCATATACATGCCTTGAGAAGCAAAAAGCAACTACAGTCCGAGTTTTCCATAAACTATTTAATTAAAGTGTTGCATATTAGTTCAATTAATGCATGCCCCTATGGCCAAAATGTGTGTGCATGCATGTGTGTGTTTCCAGTGAGAGGTGAAGGTAGGGGCTGTTAGAGACAGTGTTAGCACCTTGCTTTGAACACATTACTTTGTACAAAAATGATCCTATCTCTGGGCATTCTGGCAATGACAGTGACTTAGAGAGCAACAATACAGCAGTGGCAAAAAGTGCAGAAGATGGTGGCACTGGGACTTCTCTACACAATGTGAAGTCAATTGAAGAATTGAGGGGCATGGTAATGAGGCTGCATGAGGTGGTTGTGAGGCAACAGAACATCCCGCAGGCTGAGGGTGGAAGTCCCAGATCAGACACTTCTCTGCTGATTGAAATTTGAACCAAATGCCAAATGTATCTGAGCCCCAGTTCCCTTCCATGGAAAGTGGAGGATATAACACCATAGTAAAGTGTTGCTACAGAAATTATAGACTGCACAGAATGTGCCTGGCAATGGAGCCGGTGTTTTCTGGATAATTAATAAATGCTGCTTGATGCTGATGATGATTAGGAGACTGTAATTCTCAGCCCCTTTGGTAAACAGTAAATTCCATGAATGATAGAAATAAATGTGTCAAATTCCGTTGTATTAAGGGCATCTAGCACAAACACAGCATGTATTAAGAACTCCATAACTATTTGGATATATGGTGCATGCCTGCATGAGTGGTTAATTGGGACAGAGTTGGACAATAGGAAAAATAATAATAATGGGGCTAGAGAAGGCTGTGGCAGCGTTTCCAAGTAGATAAGAGCATGGGCTTTGGAAAGAGACATGCCTTTGAGTATCAGCCGTGTCTCTCAATAGTTGTGGGCTGCTGTGAAGATCATAACGCCCCTAATGGGTTGATGTTGTGATTAAATAAAGCACTGCATAGTGCCCTGCACAATGGGTGCACAGAATACACACTCCAGCACTGATTTGTTCGTGTTGTTAATAATCTATGTTCGTGGACCCTTTCCCATTCCTTGGGTTTCTTCCTCACTAACTGAGTTCAGTGCATTTGTGCATACACTCAATTAGAGTAAGATTTTTGGAGCCTGTTAGCTCTCATATACATTCTGTAGATCGACAAATCTGGCTTTTTTCCCCGCACTGCTTTAAATGTTGTGGCTCTAGGCTCATCCTAATTCTCCTGATTGCTTTAATGTCACAGCTAATGTTTCTTTAACTTACGGAGGATGCTAAGCGCCACAGTGGAATGAATATGAAGCCTCACACTACAATTATCGGAGCATGCTATTTTAATCCAAACAAAATGGTTCAGTTTTTCCATCTCCCCCAGCAGTTGACATGTATGGTTATTTGATTTAATTTTAGTTTTCGTTCTCTATAATGGCTTGTCTCTACTAGTTAAATACTAAGCACATTTCCCCTCAAACTGGTACCCAGCTACAGCATTTCAGTGTTTTTGTCAGAAAATGATAAAGTCACAAATGATGCAGTAATTCAAAGAAATGGTTGCTTAGTCCTCTGAACTGTGTAATGAAATGTGTTTGTTGTATTTCTTGTTACACTAAACTTGACTTTTCCATTACCTTTTTTTTTTTAAATTACAAAAGCAATACATGCTCTGGTCTATGCATTGATTGCTGAAGCAAAGTGAGGTGTCCTTTCAATGTACTGTATTTCTTAAATGCACTCTAAGAATTCCATTCAAACATTAGTTCTGATTCTATCAATACCCAGTCTATTTTCCTTCCATAATAAAGAGAAAATACTACAATAATATCTTTAAAAATATCATAGGAAATCTTCTGCCTAAGAATTTTCAGAAAGTAAGTACATGAATAGGAAATTTACAAAAGAAAAATGCAAGAAAAAAAACACAAGAAACAATATTTACCTTTACTGCTGTAGGGAAGGAAGGTTGCTTTTCTTACCATCCTCTGAGGTTCTCCAGCTGGGGGTCTAATTGGACTGATAAAGAGAGAATAACAGGTGACAAGCATACAAATTTCTTTAATACAAATTTTGTGTAGCATGAGAACCTTCATAAGAAAATGAAGACCCAAAGACATGGTTAACCTAAACATCTTTATACCAGGTTTGGTGAAGAAATTTGTGAGGAAAAGTGATAGGATAAAGGGGTATAAACCAGGGCAATACTTATCACAAAGGTAATAAACTAGGAGAAACTTAGAAAGGCTATTTGTTCAGATTCCAATCAGTGTCCTTTGTCTTTGGAGAAAAGGATGTTCATTTTCTCTGGTATAGGGAGGGCGCGTCTCTCAAGAAGGTCTTGTAGCCTGCTCAGCGGAGAAGGAGGAAGTCAGAAATTGCTAAGGAAAAAAATAGGCAATGTGTTAGTGGAGGCTGATTTAATTTTTAAAAAATGTATGTGCTTGAGGATTTAATAAAACAAAGTATATCTGAAAAAACAGATGGCAGTGAAGGACAGTGTCATTCATAAATATCCACTTTATAATGCAGATTTCAGAGCATGTCATGGAATTTTAATGTCTTCTTATAAAACAATCACTTGAATTTGATAGTATTCCAGCACTTTCCACGAGAAAGGTTGTTATTTCCTGGCCAAAATATTTACTAAGTTATAAGACTTTCTCTTCAATCTCTTGCAGAGATATTTCAGTTCTAACCCAATATTACTAACATCATTCTGTAAATATCATTCAAAGTTTTATACAAAGGTGGCAGAATACAATTTTTAAAAGGCATATAAGCCAGCAACATGTAACTAGGCTGACGGGGGGAAAATATTGGCAACTTATACAGGAATTCCATTCTGCAATCAGCTTGGATCTCATCAAGGTTTTGTTTTCTGTACAAATATGAATGAAGCAGAAATCAAGGAGGTGATTGGGGTTATTTACTCAGCAATCATCTGATGCTTGTGGTTGAGCATGTGGCATTAGCTTGGCTTACTAGGAAAGGAACTCCAACAGTTCAACCCACACGCTTATTTTATCTACAGATGATGAAAAAACAAAATACTGCTTTACTTATTTAATGTTCTAATCAATCCAACACAAAATAAACAGTTGGGCAATTGGTTTCTGTTTGTCTTTAGAATGTTTTTAGGAGCGGGTGGATGGAGACAAGAGAACTCCGATTCCTCAGTCTTGCCCACAGAAATGGGAAGAAGACTTTCCTGATTTGGAAAAAGCAGCCCTGTGTGGGTTTGGTGAACAAAACAGAAGGGCCAGTGAAGGTCTCCTCACCTAGAAGTATAATTGAAGCTAGAATGGAAGATAAAAGGAAAGAGACAGTTGCCCAAGTGGCCAAGTAGTTGGTGGCAAGGTGATCCTACATTATACCTTGATGAATCCATGACTGGCTGATTGCGTTTAGCATAATGTGATAACATTTGGTGAAGAAGAAAGGCATTTCTTCCCATGAGCATCTTCTGATCAGCAAAGAGAACCTTTGCCAGAGCCCCCACCAGACTGCCTGTCAGTTCCCATTGGCCAGGAGTAGTTCCCATGACTGTGCTTAAACTAGTCATTGGCAAAGGGTAACGACACCACCAGGAGTGACCAAGTCTCATCACGGCTCTTTTTCAGGTGTATGGGAGAGTGGAAAACTTGAATGATTTCAGGTTGAGGAGTCTTTCAAGAAAAAGAAGTAGGGGAGGGGGTAAGGAGGCAAGGAGAGTGGCTGCTATTGGCAACCCTCAAAATCTCACACAAATTATTTCTCAGTAATACCTACCATATATTAACCACATGCTGCATACCAGACACTTGCTTTGTGTGGATTATAATTCGCATAACAATCCACTCCAGTCTTGCCCTTGTCCCCATCTTTCCCATGGAAATGCTCCTGTTCTGAGTCACTTCTTTAGCCTCATATTTATTGCTCAGTAGCAATAAATACAATTAAACATCCTACCCTGTTCCCCCCAAGGCTAGCACCATCTTATCATCCAGGTCCCCTCCATGGTGGGTGCTCGAGGAACTTTCCTGACTGCCCTATCTTTCCACCGAGGTATTCCCACCATGGTATCCTGTTACACACCTTCAGCAGCATATAAGACTATCAAAACTGGTTTACTCACTCATTCATTGTCTGCCTCCCCCAGCTAGGAGGCAAGCTTCATGAGGACAGAGACGTTGTGTACCTTCTCCAACACTGTAGCCCAACATTTACAATACTGCCTAGTACATAGTAGTTACTCAAAATTGAGAATCAAAGAGATTTTTTAAATTTTGTCCAAGGTCACCCTGCTCATCGCAGGCAAGTACACATTTTAACACAGTGAGTGTCAAATTTAGCCAGTGTTCTGCACCACTGAGAATTTAAATAACTTGTTTAGGACCAATACTAACATTCTTTTCTAACTACTATATCATTTTTAGCATGATCAAAGTTTGAATATTGTTAAATTGGTAGCAATAGATAATTATATAAGCAGATTAGAGTTAGAAATATTAAGGTTAATGAGCCTGCTAAGACAGGAATTCAAGGACTTGTGACTTCAATCAAATGTTACCACTGAATAATAGAGATTAAATTGAATAGCATTATATGTTGAGGATTAGATATGTAAAATTTATAAAAGCACCATGTTTTTTAACCAGCTTGAACCCAAATTATTGGAATGTTTTTCTTTTTTTATGAATTTTGCATTAACATCATTTTATTTATTTTTTCCTGCACTTTTTTCACTGTTGTTCTATTACAGTTGTCCCAGTTTTCCCCCTTGCCCCACCCCCTGGCTCCCACAGTCCATTCCCACCCTGTTGTCCATGTCCATGGTTCATTTATACCTGTTCTTTAACTACACGTTTCCCCTTCTTTCCTCCCTTGTTCCCCCCCTCCTCCCCTCCGGTCACTGTCAGTTTATTCCTTGTTTCCATGCCTCTGGTTCTATTTTGCTTATTTGTTTGCTTTGTTCATTAGGTTCCTCTTATAAGTGAAACCAGATGGTATTTCTCTTTCACTGCCTGGCTTATTTCACTTAGCATAATGTTCTCCAGTTCCATCCATGCTGTAGCAAAGGGTAGGAGCTCCTTCTTTCTTTCTGCTGCATAGAATTCCATTGTGTAAATGTACCATAGTTTCTTGATCCACTCATTTACTGATGGACACTTAAGTTGCTTCCAACACTTGGCTATTGTAAATTGTGCTGCTAGGAACAGTGGGGTGCATAGGTTCTTTTGAACTGGTGTTTCAGGATTCTTAGGGCATAATCCCAACAATGGAATTGCTGGGTCAAAAGGCAGTTCCATTTTTAGTCTTTTGAGGAAATCCCATACTCTTTTCCACAGCAGATTTTTTAATATTTTTCTTTACTATAAATCATATGTTGATTTTATGAAGCACATTCTTTATCTCCTTAAGTCTATAAGGCTTATTATTTCTGTGGGACTAGTTACAAAAGTCTACTCCATCAAAACACACATTTCCTGAACACATTCACTTCAGCTGGGGTCTATGACTATTCTGGAACCCAAAAGCCTATTGTAATTTATGATTCTTAAAAAGAAACTCTAGCTGAACCCAGTGCAAATATGACCTCATCCAGTGCTGCTTCCAAGGTCAGAAAGAACCTTTGTGAAAACTAGAATTCACTGGCAGCCCTTGCATGTAAGGAGGAAGCTAATAAAGCCAGGATGCCCGGCTAGTCAACAGTCCTCATTTTTTAAAACATGACTGTCAGTCACTCAGCTGGGCCCTAGGGAGCCACATCGTTGAACTGGCTCCACTCCAAGTTACTGGTTCAAATGTGGATTTCATGGATAGCAAAAGGCTTAGGATGGCATGAAGGTCTAGTTCAAAAGGAAAGAGAGGTCAGCATTTTATCTGCTGCAATGTTTTATTCATTGCCCCCGGGGTATCACCAAACATTTGATGTGGCTGATCTGAGTTTTCTAAATATCTACATCTCCTTTTGTGTATCACCAGGTTTTAATCAATACCCAAAAGACAAGTGCTTTCTCCTGCTGCAGGAAGCCGTCATGGTGCCCTTCACCACCCATGCGCAGTTTGCTGGATGTCAGCTGCATTTCTCATAAACGGCAACTCGGGGGACAAGTTGCTGTCATCTGGGTCCTGTGGCTTCTTTTGAAAGCAAAGCATTCTGATCAGTTCATTTCCTTTCACTATGAAAAACAATCTAGAAATGTAACTGCAAAGTCTAAGGGCTGTGTGTATTTACACATACATGTGTGTATTTATACGGAGGAGCCTTTCAGCTAACAGGACGTAAGAAACTCCCCCACGTTCCTCCTACCCCATACATTTCGAATACCTCTCTCATTTTGCTTGCCTGTTCTTCTGATCTAGAAACTAGAGTTGGTTCCAGGGAGCTCAAAACAAAGGAAGGGCTTCACTTCTGGAAGTCAGGGCTACATGTTACACATTTAGGGAGTCAGGGATATTCAAAAGCTGGGACCTTTTGGGAGCTCAAGTTGGAAAAGGTGTCAGTGACTCAAGGACTCCTCCTTACTAAGGATTTGAGTCACACGACTGTTTCTTCAGGTTCACTTGGAAGCAATGCTTTTACTTTCTTTTCCTTTCTCCTTGATAACATTAGAAGGGAAGTGTGGCTGGCGCACATCTGGGTAAACTGCACAGCGCAGCTCCCACTTCCCCACTCTCTCTGGGTCCCCGAGTCCCTCTCCACTTACTTTTAACGTGGGAACCTTTATTCTGGCCATTAGAGGCAGTTACAGTGCAAATACTAATTTATTTTTGTCATCACTCTGAAAATTAAAAGAGGAACCAAATGATCCAGGGAACTTCGTGAGATAAAAAGGCATGCCTGTAAATTTACCTGTCCAGATAACACTTTGAACTGCTTTTCTTTTCACTTGCCTTCAGGAAATGGCCAAAGGATATACTTTGTCACTAAGTATATGTCAGAAAGGCATCCTTAAATCATGAACACAGGCCTATACACTTACACACACACACACACACACACACACACACACACACACACTCGTGGAGGTCTTTCACGGAAAGCTTAGGAAAAAAACCAAAAGCCAATAAAGCTCAGGCCCTGATTGGCACCACAGTCATATATCAGAGATCATGTGCTTATAAGAACAGAATCATCGCCGGAATTTAGGAATAAAGCTAGCATTATAAACAAAAGGCCCACCCAGGGTCTGGCAAGCCAACAGCATATTCTTCTAGACCAGTCACCAACAAACTTCAGAGGTAGATTAGTAGATATATTTGAGTTGTGTGAAGAAGTTAGTCAGCTTTTCTCTAGGATTGGCAATGTATTTAAAATGTCAGCTTTTCTTTTCCTGTGTGAGTTCAGGGAGCCGTGAACGATCCGAAGTACTTTGTGTCCTCTGTCAACTGAAAGGACAAGTGCATACCGCATCCTGTAGCACAACTTCTCAAATGCCAATGTAAAAAACATCTTTTCCTTTCGAAATTTCATTTGAGGCTAGTTAATAGCAAGGCGCTTCATTAAAGCCCGACAAAGCCGTTGGCTGGGACTGTGCCCTTTGTCACCGCATTGAGAACCAGCCGAACACAGGAAGTGCCTCTCTGAGACCGGAGGCACGTCAGCACTACTAAGTCAAATAAGCTCGTGACCAGGATGCAAGTGCACTCGTGGTCTCCTAGTTCCAGGAGTGATGGCAAAATAATAGAGGCCACGGTGATCCCCAGCTCAGCCCGGAGGAACACAGAAGCAAGAGGGTATTGTGGGTTACAGTAACTAATACGCAGCTGAGACATGCGCATTTATGAAACTGCTGGGAGACCTAAAGCTCTTTCTAACTGGAGCAGGCGTGAGAGATAAATGACGACTGCAGTCTGTGGACAAACAAGAGCCTAAACCAGCAATAAAAGAAGAAAACCTTCTAGGTCAGTTCTTCCCTTTCCTCACATTAGTCTGGTATGACCACAGCCTGGCCTTTCACTACAGAAATGGACAACGTGAGACATGGAAACATGTCTGTTGGATATATGTTACAACATATAAATGTGTCAAATAAACCTGTTGTATACCTTAAATTTAAAAAATATATACTGGATCTAAAAAAAAATTTTTTTTAATGAATAAAGAACACAGTACCTGTAGGTTGGAAGCCAGCCATTTAGAAGCTGGAGGGGAGGTTTCCAACCTTGGCCAGGCAGCTCATAATTTTCATCTATACTTCACTCTGGCAGAGATTTTGCAAAGGCTTCATCAGGGCAACCTGAACTAAAGTCATTGGTTACTAATAGGAGAGAGAAGAAAAAATCCTCACCTAAGTACGTTATTATTAAAATGTGGATATCAAAGTCATAGTAAGAGAAAATATGAATTTACATAAAGAAGGAATGGGTCCCCTACAAAAGAAAAAGAATGACTGACATCTGAGTTTTCAACCACCACACAGTCCAAAAGTCAGTGCAATTTTATATGCTGAAGGTAATAAAGGAAAATAATATTCCATTTAGAATTTTCTATTCAACAGGATTATAAATCAAACATGAAAACATAATAAAAAGATTGTTGGGCACTGGAGGATGCAGATGGTTTACTACACTCAGATCTATAGTAAAAACACTCTGGAAGGAAATAACACTGGGGAAGAATCCCAGAATATGCTGCTTCAAGAAATACAGAAAAGGGCTATAGGAATCTTCTAGTCATTGTAGTGGATTGAATAGCCTCCCCCAAAAACTCATGTTTACCCAGAAACTCACAATGTGAACTTATTTGGAAATAGACCCTTGCACGTGTAAATAGTTAAAATGAGATCACACTGGAATAAATCCAACATCACCCATTCTGAGCCATTTTGCTATAGCGGCCCGAACAGACTAAGGTAGACCCTGGAGGGAAAAGGACGTCAGGGCCAAAAGGCAAGCTGAAGTTGGCTCACCAGATAACAGAAATAGCTGGACAAGCAGAACAGAAGCTACTTATGTTGTTTTTTACTTCTGGCCGACATTCAAACCATCCCCACCCCCACCCCCGCCCTGCAGCCCGAGAATCGGCATCATTGTGTAGCTACAAAAGGTGGCCTGTCCAATAATGTGTCCAATCATAGCAGCTCCAGAAGATGGGAATGAAGATGTATTATCTGAACACAGCACACAACTTTAATTCATGTCATAGCTGCTCACTAAAAGGATAGGAGGAAGAGGAAAGTTACAACTGTATAAAGTCCTCAAATATCTTCCACTTGCCAAGTCCTATAAGACACAATTACTGAGCCCATAGTTTGAATTGGAAATGGTTTAAAAATGATAGAGAAAATAAGGAAGTTAAAAAAATTTAAAAAGAATTTATAAAGACAACAAAGAATAAAAATGAATAATAAAAATAATAATAAAATAATAAAAATGATCCTCTCTAATAATAAATAGGATAAAAACCTCCTCTCTATTTATGTGCTCAAAGACATAATGAGTTGTGACCTAAAAGGGGTCAGTCTTATTTCTTCAGAATAGCCTTCACGTTTCACCAAAGCCATGAGTTATTATTTTCCAGTTTTTTTTTAAATCCTGTTAACAACTAGACTGCAACAAAATTGAACATAATGTGTTTTAACCCTAATTTGTTCTTGGTTATGCGGACCCAGCCATGGGCTGTGAAACTGCTTGGTTTGAGACCTGATATCAAAATACCGCTTCCTATTGCCTAAACTATGGGCCCACTGTTCCAGCTTTAGATGCCCTTGGGTGTCGGTTACTAATGTAGTTCTTACTGAAAGTAATAGAATATCCTAATATCTTCAAACGTTAAGTTTTGCCCTGAAGTAAGACATACATGCCAATGTCATGATTTGGGTCTGAGGCATTAAACAAAGAAGACAGAGAAGCAAGGGAGAGATGACCTGGATGTGAACAGTCAAGAGTTAAGGGACCCACAGTACAGTTGCTTCTCCTGTAACCAGTTAAGATTTGACAATATAATGGTAACGATAAAAAAACTCCTCCTTTTGCCTTTGATAGAATCCCTACAACATGAATGAAAGGTTTCTAGTTAAAGCCAGCGTCCTCAGAAGAGGGACTGGGTATAAAATTCTGTTCCACTGCTTACTATTACTACTGAAGCGGTTGTAATTTTATTTATCACACTCATTCACAGGTTTATATTAGGAAAAGAAAATGACATTTAAGAAATTAATTGAGTTCAGGGCAAAAGATATCTTCCATCTGATGTTTTTGAAAGTCTAAATATAAATTAAAATGTCTGTCAAAGCATGTTTCTGAATTTTTATAAGACTATAATTATAGGCATATTTAATAACCCCATTAATCAGGATGCTTTAGAAAACATTGAAGACTTAGATTATTATGATTAGCATAATAATTAGGTTGTTCATCAGGGAAAACTATGAATAATTCATTCCAGTTAAGTACCTGATAGAACAGTAAATCAACCATCAGTGCCAAAGCCAGTAAGTTACGGACCATAGTCCGTCACCAGGAAAACTAACTTCGGGGCATGAGATAATAAATTAAAATGTTATTAAATATTTGTGTCATTAGTAGAAAAAAATCACCAAAAATTCTTTCTTGGACTTGGCATTTCTGACAGTTGATGTGTCCCAAGTGTATGATACACATCACTGGTGCTGTCTCACTTGGGAAATAGAAAAAGGATTAGACATTAAAGATAGGAGAGGAAAGTGTGCCTCTTGTATATAGTAAATGTTGCCACTGTGTTGCCGAGCTCTGGCTATGCCAGACACTAACCATTGGAGTCAGGGGTAGGAATGTGAATTACACAGGGAACGGCTCGTGGAGAAAACAGGCAGATAAAGCCAGCTCCTCCTGCCCATTAGTGCTGGTGTAAATGATTCTTTGAAAGAACAAGAGACCCTGTCCCCACATCTGTTTGACACTGTGTAAAATGAATGTCAGTCTTCACAGGAAAAGTGCAGAGACAGCTTGTAAAGCTTGATGAGAGCCTGGGCCCCAGTACAATCTTTTGTACATATAATTGTACACTTATTAATTATTCTGCGGCTTCTTCTGGTTTAGCCAGAAGGAAAACAACTGGAGAGCTATGTTTATTTTCCAGAAGAGAGATAAAGATAAATTGAAAGATGTTAACAAGTGATCAGTGTTAAGATATGGTGGAACCCTAGTAACTGAAACCCTATCTAACTTATGAAAGTATTAATTTGAAGTTTAAGATGTAATAGCTTTTAAATTAAAGTGTATTTTTTATTTCTTATAAAATCTATAGGATTATAGATGGATGAGTAGACTCCAGAACTTAGAAAGACCAAATAGAACTTGATTTTAGTGTGAGAACAACTGAACATCAAACATTAGACAATATGAAGAAATTCAACTGAGCATGAGAACTTGGAAATCATTTTCTGTGAAGAGTAGAGGACACATTAAATAAATAAACACTTTGATCTCATACAAACTGCCTGACTGATACGTCTCTGGTTATATACAGTCCTGACTTCAGAAACACTACTATTGAAATACTGACTGGGTTTGAGAGTAGCAATGATCGCTGACTAGTAATCCAGTAGACTTTGCATGTCTGCCAAGAAAACAACTCTACATCTCCATTCTCCAAGACAGGCCACAAACCTAGAAGCCAACCCTCAGTCTTTCCTCTCAACTTCCCACCTAACTGGCCTCCCTGTACTGTGGGTTCCACCTGCAAAAATCTTCCCACACTGTCTACAGTCATGGTCCTCACCTTGTATGAACTACTTCTGTTCATGCATTAATCATCTCTCATTTGATTGATAAAATAGTCTCCTATTGGCTTTTGTGCTTCTCTCCATGCCCTGCTCCAACACAAATCTGATCATATTGACCTATTATTTAAAACATTTCAATAATTCCTCATGTCTTTGCTACATTTGGTACTTATGAACTTTCCAGCTTCTGCCTTACCAACCCTATAGTTGACCACAATCCTTGCAGACCTCAGAATATATCACACTCTCAAGTCTATACATACATATTCTGGGTTCAGAAAAATTGGGCTTTTCTCCCCTGTTGCTACTACTCCAAGGCTGATGGCATTTGATTACAAACTCATACTTTAAAAAAGTCCCAAGATACCATGGTACCAGGTAAGGTTCTAGTTACCCATTCACCTAATTCCCTGTTTTTTATAAGGCTAGCTATTAACAGCACTGAATATTATCCCTCTGGCTAAAGGTAAGAGAGCTCCATCCACCCTCATCCGCCCAGAACCCCAGCTAGGTTGGGATGCGATCACTAGCACTAGGGCAGGCCACAGAGGGGTGCCTAAAACGAGCAGCCAGAACTTTCTAGAAATAAGTGGACAATTGTCCTCAAGAAAAAGCCAATACTTTTTCTTACTTTATTCAGGAACAAAATTAAGAACTCATAATATCTTTCATTTCTTACATTTTTCTAACTTATTGGGATATTAAGGAGAGACTTTTCCCTAACCTGTTAATAAATACCCAGAAAAGAGGAAGCTAGGATCACAAGGACTTCAGATTCAGAATAATTCTATTTGTGTATTAGGGTGACTTAAGTGACATATTTCTCAGAAAGAACCCAGCAGCACTGGCCTAGCTTGTTCAAAAGCTAGCATCAATATTAGAGAATTAATGTTAATATGTGTGCTTGGGTGTACATGATAACAGTATTATTTATTAATAAAAAAGTCACAGAAGTGTCTCTTTTCCAATCCCACAATTTCTCTCTCCTGGGACCCACAGAACCCTGAGTAACCCTGTATTGAAACACTTCAATTACTCTTTTGAAATGATCTATTTATGTGTCTGCCCAGCTCATCAGCCTAAAAGTTCCTCGAGAGCACTGAGCACCATGTCACACTCATCTTTATACACCCAGCTCCTACCACAGTCCTTGGCCCAGAGCATGCAATCAATAACTATTGAATAGAACTCAACTAAATTAACTTTTTGGAACAGCACTCTGAGTTTATACAATCATAAGCCCCTCCAGCATGAACCCTGTGGGTAAACAAAATAGCCAGCTTCCAACACAGAAAATCTGAGAGGCAGAAAAAGGACCATCGGCAACTTCAGTTAAAGTCCCTCCTTATCCTCCTTTAATTAAAGAAAATGCAAACAACAATTAGTATGCTGTGCATGGAGCGCATTAATAATTATTAACCCATTCCTTGATACTATTATAATGCATGTTTAGCAAAGTGGTTTTTAAACTTTGCTTTTTGGGTTTAGGGTGGGGAGCATTTTATGGGGGGTTTTGTACATATTTTCTGGAGTGTTGTTTTTTTTTTTTTTCTAAATACAACATGAGTAGAAAAATAGATACATGAAACCAATAGAAGTGAGTGATCCCATTGAGGCTGGTTGGAGAGGTAAGGGAAACCGAGAGTGCCTTAGAACCCCTACTGCTCCCCGAAGCTACCGTGACGACCACCTGCAGGCAGCAAACACTGTCCCCGGGTGCATCACGAAGAACCAGAACATGATGGGCCGGGATGCTCTTCCCTCTTCCTTTATCACAATCATTTATTTCAGTTTTCTTCCTTTCTTTCTTCCTTTCTTTTCTTTCTTTCTTTTTCTTTTCTTTTCTTTTTTTTTCTTTGAGTTGGGCAAGTAGATTCTAAAATTGCCAACATCACCTGTATTCACAAGTATCAAGCTTCCATTGCTTTTAGAATTCAGAGGTTACTGGAGAATGCTGAACAGGTGGAAAGAAAAAAATGACAGTGGAAGGTGTTCTGTAAGTGGTATATAATTACCTGCCTAACATGCTTTATTATCTTTATTATTATTTAACGTGTATTGTCTGAAAAGTGCTGATAATGTGTTGATCATTTTTTATGGTGCCTAGAACCATCTGGGATCTTGTTAAAATGAAGGTTCTGACTCAGTAAGTCAGGAGCAAGGCGGGATATTCTACTTTTCTAACAGGCTCCCAGGTGATGTTGATGCTGCTGGCCCACAGTTTAGACTGTGAGAAGCACTAAAGGATGCAGAAAAATAGGATGAGATATAGTCTCTAATTCTCAGAATTCAGTATCACAGGAGGTACAAACCTAAACCTTAATAACTCATATACAACATGGCAAAGGGACAGTACTGAAGCTTAATGCTGAATACCAGGCATCCTTGAGGTCTTAGCAGAAAATATGCAACATGGGCAGTTATCACAATCTCACTTGAAGTGCTCTAAGTAACAAAAAAAAAAAAAATCAGGAGGAACTGCCAGAAATCAATCAATTACATACACTCTACCACATTTCTGGTCCCTTTCCTGCTCGTTTTCCTAGCATAGTGGGAGAATGCTGACTTTGTCTACTACCAGAGTATTTCAGCTTTCTTGTCTCAGAGAGATCAGTAAAGGAAGATGGACCCCAGAGACAGGAAGCTGTCTAGACTGGGTAAATGTTCATCCCCCCCTACCCAGAGCTGTCACCTTGCAGAGACAGTAAAACTATCAGGCAAAAAAAAACAGCTTCTCAGATATTCTGGCCCACTCTTATAGGAAGTGTCCAGGTGTCAGGCTGAACAGGGAAGGCAAATACATATCTTCCCCCACACTCAGCTGTGAACTGCTTTGGAATATTCCATGGTGTATGCCACAGGTTGCTTTTCTGGACTCTCATATTTTATTCACAGGCTAACAGTATCAAAGCTGTACTTTCAAAACACAATTTTGCGGTGAAACTGCAAGATCACAGACTTGAAAGGCAACACTGATGCCATCCTCTGAGCGCCCAGCCTGACTCCGCTCTCAGAACGGCTGCTTCTAGGAAGGATACACAATCACCAGCCTAACCTGCACCTCTTGCTGAAGAGTGTCACAGAGATCTGACTGTTTCTCTGAAAGGAAATTCTTTCCCAGTGTTGCTCCTTTGTCTTTTTCCCCAGACTGATGAGACTGCAGTAACAGACTTCACTCTGTTAAAAAAAAAAAAAAAAAATCAAAGGAGTAAATTTGAACATCTGATTGGCTTTATTAAATGATTCACGAACAGGCTGTATCCTGTGTAGCAACTAGATGTGCTCCAAAATCTTGTATGACATAGAAGGTGCTTATAGAAATAAGGTTGGGGCAAGAAGCTATTAACAAAAGAAAAGAAAGTATGATTTTTTTAGACCAGAACCTCTTCAGGGGGGGGAAGAAAATGGCAGGGGTTTTTTTTTATCAGGCAGATTACCTCTCTTTCTTTGGGGTGTGGGGGGAGGGCAGGGGAGAGGATACTTGGGACAGATTACCTTATTGGTGATTGAACAGAAGATTCCAGGCTAGTTGATTATGTTTCTGGAAGAGGTTGAATCAGCAATTAGGTCAGGTATTAAATCTAGGTTTGGTATCATGGGCTTTAGCACAAGTGACGCCATTTTGAGCCTGTGATTTTCTCTTTAACAACTCTGTGGAAGGAAACAAGGGATTTAGAAGAAAACACCAGGCTTTAGACTTTGAGCAATGCCTTTTAAGTGTAGGATTCTCATCCATAAAACAAGAATAATAGAACCTATTACAATTACCTACCGGGAAATTGTGAGAATTTAAAGAAGCAAATGTATGTTTAAAAAACAAACAGATAAAAACCCTGTGAAAAAACAATATAGCCCTGGCTGGGTGGCTCATTTGGTTGAATCATTGTCCCAAACACCAAAAGGTTACAAGTTCAATCCCCAGTCAGTGCACATACCTAGGTTGTGGGTTCCATCCCCAGTATGCGTGTGTAGGAGAGGCAACCAATGGATGTTTCCCTCTCACATTAATGTTTCTCTCTCTTCCCTCTCTCTTCCCCCCTCCCTCTCTCTCTGAGATCAATGAACATTATCTTCAGGTGAGGATTTAAAAAAACCTACAATATCATAACAGTGACAGCCAATATTTATAGAGTGAATAGCATGTACCTGGAATTTTCCATATATTACTTCATTCAATAATCATAGTAATTCAACAAGGGAGGAGTTGTTATCATCATCATTATTTCTCAGATAAGAAAACTGAGGCTAGAAAGATTGAGTAACAGTATCACATCCCGGGAAGTAGCCAGGCAGAACGCACATTTGTGAATTTTTGGCCTGCAGCTTCCCTTGTCCCTTTCCCACAGCACTCCAATTTCCTTTTGGGAAATCATTTCTTATTCATTAGGAATAGTCTTATTCGGTAGCAAAATAGTGGACTTGCCATACAAAGCTGAAAGCCCAGATCCTTCTTTCTACTAGACTGGTGCTGGGAGGGAGACAAAATTCAACCACTCTTTTCTGGGACACTGACCTTCAGGAAGTGGTGCAAGGCTTTAAAAAACGGTGAGGTTCATTCCTATAGCATGCGCACCCTGAGCTGACTGCTCTTATATTGAGAAATTTCCTTCAGTTCCTGCTTATTTTTCTACCCCAAACTATTGGTTTCTGCCTTTTTCAGAATGTGGTCCCCCAATCATCAAATTTGTTATTTCTTGACAATTCGCCAATAAATTTTCTTTTTTCTTAAGTTGACCAATATCTGTTTCCTTGAGATCAAAGAAAGTTAACTTAAATATCAAGCCAGGATTTCAACCCACAGCAGTCCAAAAGCCAAAGCCTATGTACTAAATCAATAAATTATATTGTCTTTTAAAAGGTCACTTAAAGTATTAAAATGTACAGTTTTTCTCTTCTGCAACCTTCAGCTATATTAATCCATGACTCACCTATCAGTTCACATGGTGATCTCTGCCTCCTAAAAATGAATGTGAAAATTATTTCCCAAGTGTTAATTAAGAAGGTCTCTTAAGTACTATAAATTTAACGTGAAATCATTGAGTCATTGGGAAGTTAAATTGCAGAGCTGATAAGAACCCATGAAATAATTTTCACCTAACTTTGTATAAATAGAAGTGTCATAATAATTTAATGAGTACAGCATCTGGCAGACTTAAACATTCTTCTTTCGCTTGGTATAGGAAGCAAACACCACACTGCCTAGACACAATGCATGATGGGTAAGTCTCTCCCAAAACAAACTGTACATGAAGAGTACAAAGATGAAATTTTTATTGCTTTGCTTTGTCAAACTTAAGAAATATCCAGGCTCTGCTAAGTGAGCCCATTATTCTGGTGACTCCTGAAATAGTCTAAGTGATCATCAGGGACACCAAACAACAGGAAGCTTTCAAAAGAAAAAAAAGGAGAAATGTTCAGGCACAATTTAATTGCCGTCCTTCTTCCCAAACCTCATATATTCACTGAACTGCTTAGGAAAAGGAATTTCTTCTGCTCTCTTGCCTTTTTGTTTGTTTGTTTGTTTGTTTGTGATAGATTAAAAAAAAGGAGAAGTGACAAACTCATCCAGGCACTGAAATTTGCAACTTTCTGAAGAAAGGATTGCAAGAATAGGCACATGCCACGCATGGGAGGGAACCATGGCAATGTGTTGGTGCATTTGCTTGGCGCTGTTACCGCTCACCACAAGGTATGGCCAGTTTTTCATGAAAGAGACAACATGCCAGACAAATGCTTCACATTGGAATTCATATTTAGGATTAAATGATATTTTTAAAATTTCCTGCTACATGCAAAAAAAAAAAAAAAAGACAAAACAAAAACATGTTTGTTAAAGATCATTCTCCCCACTCCAGGACTGAAAGCGTCTTTCATTCAGCAGGTGTTTTTGACCACTTTGAGGGACTCTGTTAAGAATACACTGGGCTCAAATCAATACCTCACGCACTCTGAAGTCGCCAGCTGGAAGCCCCCCTTATAAAATATTAAAGGGTCCTTCTAGAACACCGGTAACCCAATCCTGCTGAGCGAGTATGCCCAAGTGGGAACCACAGAATGCTGAATTTCACCATATGTAACATGCTAACAAAAATGAGGCTTTATACATTTCAGTTCTAGCAGATTTCCCCCCCAAAATTAGAAATAAATTTAACTGTAATTGATCGTGACATGCCCAGTGTTTAAAACTCTAGACAGTTGTTTTAAATTTTACTGGCAGAAACATTTCAAATAAAAATGATTTAAAATTTACTAGCAGAAACAAGATTAGTTTTAGACAAGATTAGTTTTTACAGTTTTTTATGTATAGATTCTCCAATAGAGAAAATATAGTGTAGTATACACTAACAAGACAAACTTAGCCAATTAATTTGATGACTACTTTGATTGAATGTGTTACTGTTTGGAATCGCATGAATACTATAAATGACTTGATCTAATATAATGAGTTTGGTCCAATTAGAAGTTTTAAATACCTATCCTAAAAAATTAGAAGAACTAAAATATTATCAGAGCATCTCAGAAATCTCTTTGAAGTTGCCAAAGGAAAAAAATGAGAAATGAAATTAACGTTTTATTTAAACTTGGAAATATGATGTGTGTATTATTTTTTGTTTGTTTTGTTTACTTTCTAGAATGTAAATTTGTAATACATAGATTTATAGAGAGCTCCTCCTCTTATTACAGAGATTAACAATGTCTTTCACTCACAAAAATAGAAGCTATCTTTTATTGAGTAGTTGCTATGTACTAAGTATTACTAAATTCCTTTGGGTGCTTTGTCTCATTTTAAATACACAAGAACTATGTGACAAAGGTCAGTTTAAAATTGCAGAAAACCATTAAGGTATCCAGTTTAAAAGTATTTATTGAGCAACGACTATCAGACACTACTCTGGATTCTGAAGACATACAAGCAAGCAAAAAACACAAAGTCACTGTTTTTGTATAAATAGCAAAAACGGAAAGAACTTAAAGCACCCACAGATGATAGAGTATCTTTAAAGTGTGATGATTCAATTGAAAATACATCAGCAGTTACAACAAAAGCCAGAAAATGCTGAGAAAATGTCCTCCAAAAATATATTCCAAAGTCAGTCTAGAATTGTGTATCCAACTAAGTAGTCACTTGAGAATGAGTTCTACCACCTCTCTATAATATCCCTATTTGAAAATTGTGACTCTCACAATAGTAAAATTGAACTTCATTACTTTTATAATTTGATAGATGAAACAATTTTTCTATATTTTTATTAAAATTTATATAACACTTGATTTTTTAAAAATCTGTGAAAAATTTAAGTCTAAAGGAGAGAGTTATTTTGAGCGATTTGTAATATTTTTATTCTGCCATGACTTTTTGCACACTTATTTCATCACTCAAAACCCATTTCAGCCCATTGTTTTAATTATTTTCAGGAAGTTTCATAATATTTCTTATTTTTGTAGAATTCTATTTCTAAGCACTGCCATTGTCTTCAGTCAGTTTTATCATTATTCTTCATTTAGCTACAAATTTTGAAGTCAACCCCTTGACAAATGCATCCCTACATTTACAAAGACAAAAAAAATGAAATATTTTGGTAGTTCATTTTTTAACTCAAATTAGAAAAACATTATATCCATAAATAATAAGGCAAATTAAAATTAGAAAACACTTTCAGTCTTTACTTGTAGAGACTCTGGTTCCTGTGTATACAGAAAGACACATTTACAGTGGAAGTTCAATGTCTAAGCCCTCAGAGAAAAAGCGTATTTAGATCTCTTTGATGATATTTACACGGGCAAATGTACCCTCTGGTACAAGGCTGATTGAAACTGACACTTCAAACTCTGTGATTGCTCAAATTGGAAAAAGGTCCCCTAAGGCTGAGTAGCAATCCTCAATTAAAGATGCCTGATTGTTAGAGATGATACTGATTATCTTGCCTCTGAAGCAAATTAATCATGCAAGACAATTCTCTACAATTTAAGGTTGCCTCTATTATGTGATTTATTGGAATGATCTTGAACCCCTTGGCCACTTAACATATAACTTTTCAAAAATAATTGAGAAATGTGTTTCTTTTTATGTATGAAACTTATTTTCGAGGGTTAAGGGCAGTAACTTGAGGTAGAGCATCCAGACACTTGTGATCTATGTCTAGCTTCGCCAAAACCAAGTTGCAATTAGAATCTAAATTCTTCACCAAATCATTCAGTGTATAATAGTTTAAAAACCAAAAGTTATCTTGTCTGAATCTGAAATGGTAAATGATTAGTTCTGCACTATTGCTGTTAGGTTCCTACATTCATCACAGTGGAAAAGCAAAGCAGAGAGATTGAATCTGCACTAAAAGGTACACTTTCCTGAGGTTGTTTCTATGCTAGTATAATTAGTTAATATACAATTATATATTTTGTTACAGTAAAAACATGATTTTTTTCCTGAGACAATACAGAGATACCAATTAGGTTGTGTTGCACATGTCCACTCTAATTGCCTGATACTGAACAATGTTGGGACTGTGTTTAGAAGGATTCTGAGGAGGGATCTGTGGCTCAGTGAGAAAGGGTCAGTCCAAGATCAGCCATGAGTGAAGGCCCAGGCATGTGTTTTTGGCCATCCTGACTCCTAAAGAACTGGAAAGGGTTCCTTAGGACATTGCATCAACTTTTAAAAAGATTAAAGAACTTTTTTTAAATTAACTTGGAACATCTGACAAATTTTGGTTCCTATAAATACCTTTAAAACCAAATGTTTATGATATCTGCCCACATGTAATTCAGTTTAGTAGGAAAAAAAATATCCATTGAGTGCCTACCAAAAGTCCGTAAGTGGGATTGGGGGTAAAACAAAACAAAAGAGTAAAACTTTGCCCTCCATGGGCTCTCTAATAAGCAGGAAGGTACTAATTTTTACAATTACATATGGACAGTTACAGCATGCTTTACAATGTATTTTTAAACATTAATCCTCTTTGAATTCCTTGAAAAAGCCCACTCTGTCCATGTATTTTTTAACACATTGTGAGATTTGATTTGCTATGAATTTGTTTAGGAATTTTGCATCTATTGTCACAAGTGAAAATAACTTCTAAGCATTGATTAGAAGTTAAATAAAATCCTTATTTGGTTTTTGAATCATAAAAATATTAAACTTTATTTGTTCTATTCCCTGGATGGCTTTGGAATTATTTGTTTCTTAACAATATAATATAAATTGCCTTTTACTTGATCTACATCTATTTTATTCTGTTTCAGTTTTCATTTTGGCTTTTTTCTATGAAGGGGATAGATTTTTAAATGTTATTCCAATTTCTTTAGAGGTTATAAATCTATTAAGATTTTCTGGTTTTATTTTTACTTGATTCAGTTTTGCTGATTAGTATTTTCATGTAAAATTGTCCATTACAAGTAAGTTTTTTTACATACAGTATTCATTGTTCACTGTGTGAGGGTCTTTGGACATGTCCCTTTCTCCCTAATTCCCTTGATAAGTTTCACCAATGTCTAAAGAATAACAGTTCTTAATGTCTTAGTTTTTTTTTAACAACTTGAATCAACCTGGTCAATTATTTTGTCTGTGTAGAAAAAGGCATCAAATGGCTAAGAAATGGAAGGCCCATTATTAAAGTATATTTGCACTTAGCGTGTGTTCCATACCCACGAAGAGAAACCATTCTTTTATTTTTATGGGATAAATTTTCATATCTTCCTCATGGCTGATAATTGTGTGATGTTTCCTTTTTTAGAGGCTTTCTTCTTAAATCTTTATTCACAGCTCTACATTTTTTTCTGAGGTGTTCCTTTGAACTTTTTCTAGGGTCTCTATTATCTTTTCAATTTTGAAATACAGAACTTACCATTAGACTCTAGAATTGCCTGTCCAATGACATATAAAATAATGATTCTGGGAACCCTACCCTCCAATACATTGCCTTTCATTAAAACTGTTTAGAAGACTTGAATAAGGAGATTAAGCAAAGTGGACAGCAGAGGCAAAGGCCCCCTCCCCTGAGACACTCTGTCTCAGAAAAGCTTCCTTATTAAACCTCTTTTCTTATTAAGACCACAGAGAACTGCCCACTGATTGTTCTCTTGTCTGCCACATGCTTCTTCCAAAAATAGTTTTCTTAGACTCTTCACTACCCAGAGCTTTATCCTAGCCCTTGAAGTATTCCTGTGGGTCTGTATTGCAAAAACAAGGAAACAGGCTAAGATAACCTTAAATAATGAGGAGGATTTTGACGTCAGTATCCACAGACCTGGGAAGCAAACGATGCCCACCAGGCCTTCGGCTTTCTCTCCCTTCATTTGCTTTTGTTCCGGTGAGGCTGCCCCTCAGAGGGCCTTAGGTGAGCACATTTTGTTCCCAGGATTGGTTGTTTTGATAAAGATCATAGAAATTAGTTATATCTTACTTACCTACAGATCCTTTTGGCAGGGGACAATAAAGAAACACAGCTCTTCACACATAGCCATCCCTGGTAAATGTCTGTTGCATTAATGAACTAATGACAAGCAGGTTACGGATGGCTCTGAGTCCTTGGAATCACAAGGCCCGAGGTAAGTTTCCACTACATTTTCAGGAAATAGTCGCAGACATCTATCTGTTTCTCAGTTTATACATCTGCTTCATGAGGCAAATTACAATGATCTTAGTCATTCCCAGACAAGGATGACATTTGATTTTTCTTTCAAGGATCATTAACGTGAAAAAAAAAAGGCAAAGTTCAAGCATGTAACCTATAACATATGGTAGTCCCATTTTTTTTTTATGAAAGAGAATTGAAAGTATAGCAATACAAATTTTCTTTGGGATAGATAAGATTATAAATCCATAAATTAAAACAGCTTAGTCATCCATTTTTAATTATAATAGAATACAGAAGAAAAAATATTCAGTGAATATAATTAAGTATAGTCCTTGTCTAGGTTAGCGACACAAAGAAAGGGTAATGGGTAGAAATAGAGAAGAAAGCAACAGAGATCAAGAAAATAGAGAGGGAAAAGGAAGAGAAAAAGAGACACACGAGAAGAAATTCAGAGAGTAGTATCCCCTATTAAAATTTTTTAAAGCAATCACTGCTACAGGCTATTAAAGTCAGTCTATAATGTTACCCTGGAAAGGGTCAAGTCAAGGAACATGTACAAAGGACCCACAGACAAAGACAAGTTGGTGGGGGGATGAGGATTGAATGTGGGAGGGGAGATCAGTAGGGCAGGGTAGAGTAATGGGGGGGAAATAGGGACATCTATAACTGAACAACAAAAAAATGTTAAATAAATAAACAAAATGAAAAAAAAGAAATGTCAAATTTTGAATTTTCTTAAAGAGCCAAAGGACAATAAGCAATCAATTCAAAGTTTCTCATAAAAACTTTAATAAAAGCTTAATTTCACTTAGGAAGAGAGATGTATATTTCCTACTCATCAGTTATAAGTAACTTTATAACTGAAGAAACTTTGATTCACAATAGTTTAAACAAATAATTTCTCTTTTTTTTCCACAGAACAAGAAGTTCAGGGGAAGGCAAAAGCTGGTGTTCGTTCACTGCCCAATGATTTCATTGAGAATTTGGGAGATTTTATCTCTTGGCTTTAAGGTCCTGGCCATGTATATACCTTCTTCTCATCATCTTCACCTCCTGGTCTTCAGCTCTGTAAGGCACTAGTTTTGAGCTTCTGTAACTAGCTGCTACCACCACTTCCAGATCTGTTCAGCAATTGTTATACAACAACATAACATCTACAACAGCAGCGTCTTTCAACAGCAACTACTTCCTGCCAAATCCTTTCCACTTTCTATATTTAAGTAAGCCTCTTTTCCTGCATCATTGCAATAAAGAATTTTATTTCCACAAAGAATTTGTTGAAATATCATAGTAGGCAAAGAATTGTACTCTGAACAGTTCACTAAGGTTGCATCCAAGTCTCGTTGAATGTTGTTTTCACTTTCTACCATGTGTTTTATGTTGTCTAGCATGTGTTATACTGCACATGTGTTGTATACATGTCCTCTCTTCTCTACCAGAATCTACATTCCTTGTGTACATATTCTTTCTTGTTTGCCATTCTGTATGTATCTTGTGGAAATAGCATATTATTGACATGCATAAGCATTTGATAAATATTTGATGAAAAAAATAATAGATGGATAAATGAATAAATGAATATAAAAGAAAATAAGTGGTATGACACTTAACAAATATTTAAAGAGCTCTCATCTATTAATTAACTAAAAAAGGAAGTAAAATATTCCATTGCTAATTGTTCTTTTACTAGGAATATCAGCCAATATCTATGTTTTGGTCTACAATACCTATGTCATAAATCAATTAGAAACCTAAAAACAAAGATTTCCTCCAAAGGAGAAACATAGAGTGTGAACTTTCAGTCTCATTTTACAGATGAGGTCATGGCAAAATTAAGTGGCTGACAAAAGTGTTCACATGAATGCTTATAGCAGCATTTTCTATAATAGCTTTAAGAAACGGAAAAACTCAAATATCCACCAACTCATAAATGAAAAATTAAATGTGGTATATCTATATAACGGGACATTGTTCAGCAATAAAAAAGAACAAAGTACTGATACCTGCCACACATGGATGAGCCTTGAACACATTACACTAAGTTAAATTTCCATAAAATGTCCAGGATAGGCAAACCAATAGAGACAGGAAGGGGCTTACCGGTTGTTACAGCTGGGGGAGGAGGAAGGGAGACTGCTGATGGATATGCCGTTTCTTTTTCAGATCATGAAATGCCCCAAAATTAGATTGTGGTAATTGTGGAATTCTGTGAATGTGCTACAGAGCATTGAATTGTATTGTTTAAACAGGTGAATGGTATGGGGTGTAAATGCTATTTAAATAATGTTATTTTAAAAGATAAAGACTAGGTGGCTTGTTCAAAATTACAAGAATAGTTGCTGAAGTCAGAATTGTAATCCACGTTTTCCCAACTAGCATAATTCTTTCTCCTCTTTGCTGTTTTCTTGTATGTTGGTTTTTTCCTTCCTTATTTTCTGAAAATCTTCATTCCTTTTTTACCATTTGTGTATAAAGATTTAGTCCTCTTTCTTTCCTCCCGTTTCTTACCTTCCTCAGAAGTTCTTATACTGTCCTTGTCCAGCTGTGAAATGACCTACATGTTAATGTTCACAACTCAGCTTTATTTCTTACTTGGCTTCACCTCACAGTGACTTCTGATACTATTGATCTATTTTGTCCACCAGAGGGACATATGAGACTATGCATATGAAACTTGGTAGGCAAAACTTTGAAAAAGAATCGACCTTAGTAGGATGTGAGGAGCAGGTGAGAAACCACTGAACAAAAGGATGATTCTATTCCTGGAATCTTATTGCATTCGTAGAAATGAGAGACCTACAAATGCTGTTGACCTTGATACTCTTACCCAGAAGAATGACTTACAGCTGGTGCGTGAGAAATGCCATTTTCCAGATGACCTCCTCTCCTGTTACAAAGTCTGGCAGTGGCTCCCTGCAAAGTGCTGGATCTTCTCCATGTTCAGATGTTTAAGATACTTATCTTGTCTTTTCTCTCTGTGCTGGCTTTTTCCATTCATCCTTTTTTTAAGTGTAGGAAAATTAATTCTTCTCCATCGAGTTCCATATATTTTTCAATTTGTGTGCAGCCATTATGATATTCCCAACAAGAATAGAGAGAAGGTATAAGGTAAATGGAAGTTCACACTATTAGAGAAAGTCACAAGGTAATATAGTTGCTCTCTCTTCAGGACGTGACTAGATTATCTTACTCAAATTTAAAAGATAAAAATGGACATCTTGTCTACCTTGTATCCTCCATCTCTAGGAATGTGACCAGATGTTTTTAGCAGGTAGCTTTTTTCTCTTTTTCCCAAATGTAAATGTTCAATGTGAATCTTTCATTGATTTAAGTTATAACACTTTTTTCCATTGTTAAAAACATTCTCTGATGGCTTGAAGCCATTTTTATTGCCTTAGTATCCATAATCATTATTCATTTTCCATTTATTCCAAAATAGGTTAATCATAAAATTCTTCTGGGAAAAATAAGTTAATATTGGTATTTTCTCATCATACATACAACTAAACACACAACAGTAAAAGTATAGTAGGAATTGTTTAAATCCACTGGGTGGTGGTGGGGAGGTGCCCATGAGAAAGAAAGGTTAAATTATGAAGAATAAAGTGAAAAGGAGAGGAAAAAAAGATTACTCTGGATACAGTCCTAATCATAGAAGTAAAACCCCAAGGCAGAGTTCTATTCCATGTAGTTAAAAAGGAAAGACTGCATGTAGCAGACAAGGTTAGTGCCCACCCAGCAGCCACTCTCCCCTTTCTTTCTCTCCCACAGAAGCTCAGGTGTGTTTGAGTTGACCATATACCCATCCTCAAGGACTGAATCGTGGTAAGTCTTACCAATCACAACTCTAATGTCTCTTAATTTCTTGCTACTTGGGTTGATGGTGTGTCATAGTAATTCCTAAAACTTCAGCAGCCCTCTTGCACCATGATGCAATAGAGGAGGATAAAAATCAAATGTGCTGAGGTACAGAAAATACAAATAAATTCATTCCTTGATTACATCTCCAAACTGATGAGCTAGAAATATGGTCTCCTCCAGACTCTTTGCAGAGAATAAAATGCCTCAACTACTCAATTGGATGTTTACTAATCGCAAGCCTAGACATACAAACTGAAAGAATGTCAGAGCATTTTCATACCATTAAGAACATATCTGATGTGACAGATTCTAAGGAAAGTTAAGCCTTTGATCAGGCTTAGATGATACAAGCCTTTCATCAAGCTCGACTCCCCTGAGTAGGTGAGCTAGTTTCTTCTCTCTGATATGCCCCTCTGGACAGCATGACTGAGGCATTTGGCATGGTTATGGATAGGCAATGGATAATGCTCTGGATATCCTCTTAACCTGGAAGGATAATTCAGAAAAAGTCCTTAAAAACAAGTAACTACTAAGATTTTAGATCCTTTACTTAAGAAGAAAAGCTGTTGAATCAAATGATCTTATTTAATAACCCTTTTACATGTATATTTCTGGTTATTGTTTCATACAACATAGAGGGCATACCCAACTACCTAAAAGTAGAGGGTACATTTCATATTTACAAGCAGATCTTGTTGGAGAGCAGCACTGGACACTGGGAGAGTGCGGCCAGACTGAATAGCATCTACTCCATTCCCTTGGACAATCCCAGCGTACCCTCTGCCACAGGCTACCACTCAACAATAAAAGGAAATAGAATTAAAATGTACCAACACACCACAGTTTTTATACATCTGTCTTCATTCCCTAGGTAGATGGGTTATAAAATAAATACAGTGACTGTGGCCTTCTATTATTTCTCTATTAACACTTTGATCTGCAGCGTTCTTAGCACAGAAATGCAGTCTAACAGATTCATTAACTAGATAATATTAGGCTTTTATGTAGTTTGTAGTTACTGAGCACCTACGACATATCAGGGATTGTATTAGGCACTGAAATACTGAAGCAGAAGGTGTGATTCCCACAGCATTTTCTCACAGATGAAAATGAAACCCAGTTATTTATCCAAAATACTGCATCACATTGTGACTGGGGTTATCACAAATGTTTGGAGCCAGACAAGAGAGATGCAAGATTCAGATGGGGGTGTCCTGGAGAGGTCTGGGATGGTAGAAACTCCATGGATCTTGAAGGATCAATTGGCATTTTCTAGATGAGGAGAAAAGGGTATTTGCCAGCAGGTGGAACTGGATATGCAAAGATTCCAAGGCACTAGAGATGCAGGCAGTTAATTATGGCAGGCCTGAGGGGTCCATGGGAGGGAGAAGGAGCAGACAGAAGAGAGGGACTTTGTGGCTGTCCTTAAAAGTTGAATCCCAAACATGACAGGAAGACCTAGGGGCATTTTAGGCAGGGGAGTAAAAAATCTTTCTAGCAGCATAGGATTTATGAACTGGAATGAAGAGAGTCTGGAAGTAGAAAGAAAAGAGTTTCACCAAGAAATTATGGTGGCAAAGGGCATGAATCCAGAAAGACCAAGAGAGTCTGAAAGAGTTAGTGATCGGCCGAGTGTAAGGGTAACAGCACCAGCAGGTGTTGGAGGACAACACATACATTTCTAACAACCAACTGGGGTAGATGATTATGGCATCTTTTATGATATGTAATAAAAAGGAATTGGGTTTTTTCTGTGGGGGGAGAAGGAGATAAACATACTTAATGCGGTTGACTAATAAGTTGAGTTTGAGGTGTTTATGGTTGGTTTAATGCTGACTGACTGAAGAGAGATTCCAAAGATTTCAGCTTTCATGTATCAGCAATTCCAAATAAATACAAGGAACCAATTTAAGACCACCACCATTTTATTTTGTTAATTCAGTATACGTTTTAAAGAAAACTATCATCTACTAATAATAACATTTCACTTTTGTAAAAGGATGTTTCCACACCAAAAAGTAAGGAGTGAATCATAATATAAAAAGGCATTTTATTAAACTAAATAAATTTGTCTTCTTTTTTAAAATTCAGCTGAAGTATTAGTTTTTTTCAGTTCCTCTTGTACCAACATAAGGCTTATCACTGACTTCCAAGAGGCCACAAATTGGCACTGGAAGCCACTGAAAGCAATTAGAGATTTGGAGCCCAATAAGGAAGCTTTAGCTGAAGACCTGGAAGCTGAGCATATTATATGAAGTTGACAAAATGGATAATCCTAAGTACTTCTTCTTATGGGCCAAGCACTATAAGGGCTTTCCATAACTACTCATTTCAGAATCTCAACAATTCTAGGAGGTAAGAGAGGGTAGTTGATTTTTACATGAGAAAATTGAGAATGGAAACATTTTTGCTTAAGATTACAAAGCAGGAAGTGGCAAAGCTAACAGTCAAGGTTTCTCTAACTTGAAGCCCTGTGCTTTTAAGTGAGACATTATACTGCCATCCTGGAAAGAATATAGAGAGTGAGGAAGGGCATCAAGGATGGAACTCTAAGGATTTCTGACACTTGCATTGATGCTCCAGAAGAAAGGACCTAGCAGAAAAATAAGGCATAGAGCAATGTGAAACAGAGGAGAATTTTCCAAAGAAATGTATTGGCAAAAATGCCAAATGTCACAGAGAAGTAAGGGTAATATAGATTAAATATGCATAAAATCTATATTTATACAAATCCCAGCAAAGAAAAAGTAGATGTTGCATCTATTTCTAAACAAAATCTGTTAGTAATACTCACCAGTTCTAGGGACCCTTTCACATGCCCGGCAGTCAGGCAGTTACTGGGACCATGAACTCACTCTAGAACCCAGTTATCAACCCCTTTTGTGAGTCTGGAACCAACTGAGATCTTCTTTTGGTTACTTGCCCATTGTTAGGGGATTAAACCTGGATAGCCTGGGCAGTTAGATGAGATAGCATTTGAACTCTTGACCCTGATACCTAATTAAAAGTTTTAGGACCAAATCAGACCACATTCAAATTCATACAATAATATCTATGCTGCAGGCTAAATGCCTCTAACTATCAAGGTTTTTTAATGTAATTTGTAATTTAGAAACCTTGAATATAGAGTAACTGTGTTAGCTACAATCTTATAGCTATGTTATAAAATTTCAATTATAAAAGTTGCTTCTAACCAGCTTAAGGATTTGAAATGCAAATTCAATGTGCTGTCATTAGGAGGCACTGGTACATTGATACCTTGCTTTGAATATTTAAATCAATGCTCTGTTTAAGATTAAGACAATCACAGATTTTTTTTTATCGTTGTTCTATTTTTCCCCCATTACTCTCCCCTGCCCTACTCACTCCCCCACCTTTCACATTCAGTCCCCACCCCTGCCTGTTGTCTTTGTCTATGAGTCCTTTATTCATGTTCCTTGACTTGACCCTTCCCTGTCTTCCCCCCATTATCTCCTCTCTGGTCACTGTCAGTTTGTTCCTTACTTCCATGTCTCTGGTTCTATTTTGCTTGCTTGTTTGTTTCATTGATTAGGTTCCACTTATAAGTGAGATCATATGGTATTTGTCTTTCACCACCTGGCTTATTTCATTTAGCTTAATGCTCTCCAGATCCATCCATGCTGTCATGAAAGGTAGGAGCTCTTTCTTTCTCTCTGCTGCTGTAGCATTCCATTGTGTAACTGCACCACAGTTTTTTGATCCACTCATTTACTGATGGGCATTTGGGTTACTTCCAGAATTGGCCATTATAAATTGTGCTGCTATGAACATTGGGGTGCATAGGTTCTTTTAAATTGGTGTTTCTTAAGTATAATCCCACTAGTGGAATAGCTGGGTCAAAAGGCTGTTCCATCTTTATTTTTTTGAGGAAATTCCATACTGTTTTCCACAGTGGCTGCAGCAGTCTGCATTCCCACCAACAGTGCACTGGGGTTCTTTTTTCTCCACATCCTTGCCAGCACTTGTCTTTTGTTGATTTGTTTCTGATGTCCATTCTGACCAGTGTAAGGTGGTATCTCATTGTGGTTTTAATTTGCATCTCTCTGATAGCTAATGATGCTGAGCATCCTTTCATATTTCTCTGGGCCCTGTGTATGTCCTTCTTGGAGAAGTGTCTGTTCAGGTCCTTTGCCCATTTTTTAATTGGATTGTTTGTCTTACTGGAGCCAGGTCCTGTGAGTTCTTTATATATTTTGGAGATTAAATCCTTGCCCAAGGTATCATTGGCAAATGTATTTTCAACAAGGGGTATTCTTTTTCTCTGAATTCATCATTAATAGTATTTTTTTAAGTAGTTCTAGTTTGGGTACTCCAACATTCTACCCTTTGTATAGCTTCTAGAATTAACAACTTACTATTGCAAAATGGATGCCCTATAAATATTTGAAATATTTTTATATTGCTAATATGGAAATGGTTTACAGATATTGTGTTTCATGTTTTGAGGACATTGCTTAAATTGAGGGTTAAGTTAAGAAGGTAAGGTTGTGCTAGTCTTGTTCTTTATTCAGAAGGGCTTTGTAGATTGGAAGTCAGACCTGTCTTCAGCTACTGTACCTTTTT
Source organism: Anoura caudifer (assembly GCA_004027475.1). Classification (NCBI taxonomy): domain Eukaryota; kingdom Metazoa; phylum Chordata; class Mammalia; order Chiroptera; family Phyllostomidae; genus Anoura; species Anoura caudifer. Next base: position 1,543 of record PVKU01008029.1, on the reverse strand, counting down.
TTTTTTTTTGGTTCTTCCAAAAAACCTACTGGTTTTCTGCCTAGGGACCTTTACACTGAAGCTGCAGCTGTGGGCTATCTCCTACTACTCCTGCCCACATTAAATCTTTACATGACCAATCTCCTCTAATTTTGATAAACTTTAATGTCTCACATTAAGAGAGCTTTTCTGTGATTATTTCCTTTAAAGTAGGCTGCCTTTTTATCATTTCCATTCTATCCGCTTCTTTTTCTTGTCATCATACTTGTTATAATTTTTACTATATTATAATTTGTTGATTGTATGTTATCTACATCTATAGGCAGGGAACATGAACATGCCTTTCATTTTCACCTGTGTAGATCCAGCAGCTCTCTTACATTTCATATGTGCTCAATAAATGTTGTTAAGTGAATGAATGATGATACGAATACATCTGAAGGCAGAGAAGGAGATTCTTGCTGAGGGAGGTTGCTAATCTGGCCAAGAGATTACCATGTAGGAAATAACAAACCCATAGTGGGGAAAAGGTGGCAAACAGAGTGGTTAGAAGTCTCTGCGGACATCAAGTGGAGTGAGGGCAGAGAGCACTGAGAACAGTGTTGATGTCATACGTTGGAGGTGACTGGTAATTTGGTTATTTCAAGGAAGGAGGATTTTATATGAGCTTAAAGTACACTGTGTTGAACTCTAGCTATTTTGTTTAAGCACATGTTACCAATGGCAGACATAAGAATAATTGTATATATCTTTATATTTACCATAGTATCTTGTGATGTCTTATCCTTGGGGGGCACTCAATGGATACTGTGGAAGACTCATTGCCTGAATGAAAGAAGAATTGCAAAGACTTTCTCATTGTGAATGACAGCTTAATTTCTATTTTAGTTCATGATAAGTGTGTGAGTTATAATTATCAAGGACATATTATATATCAGAACACATATCTTCCCAAACTAGCAGATACTTCCCTGTACTTGTGGCAGGCTTGTCCCCAGTCTACTAGACTGCTAGTTCAGCCTTGAAAGAGAGATGACTCTTAACTAGTCTCATTATTTTAAAAGAGAATAAAACATTTATATGCAATATATACATGTGTACATGTACATATCTACACATTATGAATTTTTAACTTTCGATTTAAAATATCACAGGCTTTCCGGTAGTCCCAATGATTTTTCTCCATCCTTCAAATATATTTACAAACTCAGCCTGTATAGCTGTTGTCTTACATTAGTTGGACTAAAATTAGCTCTTTCCATCCAAAGAACACATAGCACATGTGCACATCATCACAGACACATTGAGTGACGTGTTCTAGACACTTTGCAAGCACAGCTCCCTGAGGTAGAGACTGTTGTCATTGCCCTATTGATGGGGAGACTGAAAGTTTAGGTGGTGGAAAGACCAGTCTCACTAAGGTATAGTGGAGTGTGAACTAGAGTCCATTGCCTCCAAAACCTTGGTCATGCTGCAAAGCACTGTTTCCAACTCAAAAGCACAGAAAGGTGAAGCTGGGGCAGATTAAGTGGGAGCTCAAGGCAAAAAACTAATAATTGGGAAA
>PVKU01008028.1:0-78849 GCA_004027475.1 Anoura caudifer | reverse complement strand
TTCTTAGATAAGTCCCTTTAACATTTCATATAATAAGGGCTTGGTGATGATGAACTCCTTTAACTTGACCTTATCTGAGAAGCACTTTATCTTCCCTTCCATTCTAAATGACAGCTTTGCTGGATAGAGCAATCTTGGATGTAGGTCTTTGACTTTCATGACTTGGAATACCTCTTTCCAGCCCCTTCTTGCCTGTAAGGTCTCTTTTGAGAAATCAGCTGATAGTCTGATGGGATCTCCTTTGTAGGTGACTGTGCCCTTATCCCTTGCTGCTTCTAGAATTCTCTCCTTCATTTTAATCTTGGCTAATGTAATTATAATGTGCCTTGGTGTGTTCCTCCTTGGGTCCACCTTCTTTGGGACTCTCTGAGCTTCCTGGACTTCCTGGAAGTCTATTTCCTTTGCCAGATTGGGGAAGTTCTCCTTTATTATTTGTTCAAATAAATTTTCCACTGGTTGTTCTTCTTCTTCCCCTTCTGGTACCCCTATAATTCAGATGTTGGGACGTTTAAAGATGTCCTGGAGGTTCCTAAGCCTTTCCTCATTTTTTTGAATTCTTGTTTCTTCCTTGTTTTTTGTTTGGTTGTTTCTTTCTTCCTTCTGGTCCACTCCATTGATTTGAGTCCCAGTTTTCCTCCTATCTCTGTTGGTTCCCCATGCATTTTTCTTCATTTCACTTATTGTAGCCTTCATTTTTTCATCTAATTTGTGAGCAAAATCCACCAATTCTGTGAGCATCCTGATCACCAGGGTTTTGAATTGTGCATCTGATAGGTTGGCAATCTCTTCGTCGCTTAGATAAATTGGCTCTGGGGCTTTGATTTGTTCTCTGGTTTGAGCCATTTTCATTTCTGGTTGTTTTTTTTTGGGGGGGGGGGTCTAGTCGCACCTGTTATGTAGTGAGGGGTGGAGCCTTAGGTGTTCCCCAGGGCGAGACAGCCCAGTCGCTGGGTAGTGATGCTGTATGTGAGGGTGGGGTCTGAGAGGAGACAATGGCGCTTGCCCTGCTCACTCTTGGATTCCAGTCCGTTCCACCACTTCCCCTTTGCCTGGATTATCTGCGCGTGAATGTGGTACCACCTGGTCAGCCAGCCGCCTTGTGCGGCCTCACTGGTTCTGCACAGTTGCCACCCCGTGCCCGGGGTCTGCTAGTCGCTGCCTGTGCACCTGGGGGCTGCCAGCCGCCGCTGCCTGCGTGCCCAGTCCGCACCTCCGCTTTTTCCTGCCGCGACTCCGCCCCTCTTACCGGCCTGGATGAATGGTTGTTGGAATTCCAAACAGTTTGATTTTCTGAGTTCTGGTTGTTTTCTTGTTTCTAAATCTTTGTTGCCTTAATTTTGGTTGTGTGAGGAGGCACAGTGTGTCTGCCTACACCTCCATCTTGGCCGGAAGTTGGAAGTAGGCTTGTCTTTACCTGAACCTTACATGTCCCTCCCTTTGCTGTAAACTTTACATTATATTGCCATTGAGTCTCAAAGTGGATAGAGAGGTCTATGAGGAATTATTGTTAATATTAACATCATTGCACAAAAATATGTATTCCATTTTGTGAAGAGAAGTGTTGACTGTCCTATGGGGGTGTGAGGACAAGTAGAATTGATCCCTGAGTATTAGCCTGTTTCCTAAGTTTACACTGAGTATGGAGTGGGCGCTTGGGGGCTGTGTCTAGGGTAGGGTGGTATGCATGTTCGCCTGGGTCTCTGAGGCTGAGGGTGTGGAGTAGGAGGCATGACAGCAGTTACGGCAAGAGGGGGCCTGAGTAAAGGAAGGACAGTCAGTTCTTGTGTTATATTTCTTCTACACATTTTAAGGAACTTTTTCTAACATTTATCTTGGATGGATTCATTAATTCAATATAGTCCTGGCATTGTGTGGGGTTGGGAATAAATAGTGAATGAGACAGAGTTCCAGCTTTCAAGAAACTTTCTAATTTTGGTTTTTAGCCTCATGGGCACAAGATGAAAATCCCAGAAGAGGCCTTTGACTGAGGCCCCAGGGAACACCCCTTGCTCAGATGTGTGGACGAGGATCAGTTCCCAGTGAAAGCAAACATTCCTGAAAACATTGTTGATTGTGAGGAATAAATAAACATGGCAAACATAATAGTATCCTGGCCCATTTCTTATACAAAGGAAAACAGGAGAGTTTGCTGATGAAAGAAGAATGCAGCCTTATGAGAACCATGCTGCAGGAATGTCTGTTGCTCCCTGGTGATTGCCAGAATCTTTACAACCTGCAGGAATGGCTGGCATAAAACACAGTACAGACTCACCTGTGACAAGCCAGAGATTTCAGCCACATGGACAAGACATCTCAGAGGGCAGCACTAGGGTGGACTGCACAGGATCAAGACTGCTGTCAGGAAAAATAGCCAGAAAACTGTTGAAACTCTCTCAGTGAGAGGTAATGAGTGTTGGAATGAAGACAATGACAGGTAGGCACCGGTGGGAGGGACTGCAGGACCGAAAGTCTGATATTCAAATCAACGAGCATCATCTTCAGTGGCTTGACAGAGGCCTGTTCTCCCTTCACAGGTTGTCTTGTGTTGTCATACAACAAGGCAGAAGAATAAACTAAGGCTTCCAGCTGGGTTCCACCTTCTTCCACAGGGCACATTAGAACCCGAGGGCCTTTCCATAGCCCACAGCCAGAGCACCAGAATTCCTGGGATGGACCCACCCACTTGGTCCAGGACAGTGCATGAGCTCCTCTTCCTGGGCCTTCACACACATTCTGCAGGACCACACTCTTTACATGACTGCAATACACTACGTATTCCCTCCTGATAACTGGAAAGGCACTGAACATTTGGATGAAGAACTGTATGGAAACAAACACCAAGGTCCTTCACAGGCCCACTGGTGGTAACAAACCAGAACTACTACTCAGAAATCTCCTTGAAACTGGAGTAAATGAGGCCTTCCAAGGCTGCTCTCTAGGAAGGGGAAGGGAATGGACAATTCTTGTTTAAATTTTTTTTCAAAGATTTTTTGTTTATTTGTTTTTTGAGAGAGGGCAAAGAAGGGAGAAAGAGAGGGAGAGAAACATTGATTAGTTGCCTCTAGTGTGCCCCCAACTGGGGACTAGGCCTGCAACCCAGGCACCCAACCTATAAAACCTCTTGGTTTGCAGGATGACACTCAGCCCACTGAGTCACACCAGTCAGGCAGGACAATTTACCACTCAAAGTTTTGTAAAACTGATCATTCTTTATGAATTCATTTTAATAAAAAGAAAATTTTTAATATAAAAATAAAATCTTAAAATTAAAAAAGTGGTAAAATGAACCTAAACAAAATATAACACCTAAATAATTTTTAAAAAATATTTTATTTATTTATTTTTAGAGAGAGGGGAAGGGAGGGAGAAAGAGAGGGAGAGAAACATCAATACATGGTTGCCTCTCATGTGCCCCCTACTAGGGACCTGGCTTGCAACCCAGGCATGTGCCCTGACTGGGAATTGAACTGGTGACCCTTTGGTTTGCAAGCCCATGCTCAATACACTATGCTACACCAACCAGGGCTCATTTTTAACTCTACAGTTCAGTAATGTGAAGTATGGCTACTTGGTGGGCAACCATCTCCAGAACTGTCATCTTGTAGGACTGAAAGTCTGTCCCCATTGAACAACAGTTCCCTTCCCTTTCCTTTGGGCCCTGGCAATCACCATTATACTTCCTGTCTCTGTGAATTTGGCTACTTTATATAAATAGAATCTTACAATATTTGTCCTTCTGTGACTGGCTTATTTCACTCAGCATTATATCCACAAGTTTCATCCATGTTGTAGCAGGTATTAGAACTTCCTTTTTAAGGCTGAATAATATCCATTGCATGTATATGCCACATTTCATTTATCCATTCAATTGTCAGTGGTCACTTGGGTTGCTTCCCTCATTTGCCTACTGTGAAAAATGCTGCTATAAACATAGGTACTGCAAATCTCTCTTCAGGACTTTGCTTTCAACTATTTTGAGTGTATACCAGAACTAGGTATATGTTGGGGCATATGGCAATTCTCTTTTTAATTTCTTGAAGACCCTCCACACTGTTTTTCATAGTGACTTCACCATTTTACATTCCCACCCACAGTGCTTAAGGGTTACAATTTCTCCACATCCTCATCAGCACTTGCTATTTTCTGTTTTGATAATAGAGACCCTAATGCAGGGGTGTCAAACTCATTTTCACTGGGGGCCACATCAGCCTTGTGGTTGCCTTCAAAGGGCCGAATGTAATTTTAGGACTGTATAAATGTAACTAATCCTTAACAGTAAAGTGAGAGCTTGTCGCTGCTGCTGGGTAGAAACGAGGTGCTGGGCCGGATAAAACAAGGTGGAGGGCCAGATTTGGCCCTCGGGCCTTGTGTTTGCCACCTGTGCCCTAATGAGTGTAAGTCCTAAAGTCCCTAATCACAGTATTTTCATCCAAGGAGATTTTTATGAGCATGACTTCCCCCACAGTTAGACAATGAATACTCTATTGTTGTTTTAACAGTCTTTACCTACTATAAATGTAAAAATAAAATTTATTTCAATTTTCCTTCATTATTGACAATATTGACAACTAACTGGCATTTTTCACTATAATTGTCAATTAGTTATGGTTTCTCTGTTGTGAATTGTTGTGCCTGAATTTCAATATAAAATAGAAGTAGCTATTGAGTGCTTTCTCTGTGCTAGTTACTGCTCTAAGAGCTGTACATGCACTAACTCAGTTAATTCTGACTCACTATGAGGCAGGTGCAGTTCTTAGCCTCATTTTATGGAGAAAATGGAGAGGAGAAACATGGAGAGGTCGGTAACTTGCTCAAGGTCATTTCAGGGAAGTCTGAATAGACTGGATATTTCAGGGAAGTCCAATATTTTCCTAATTTATTTATTTGCTTGTTACTTCTTTTCTATTAACTATAAAAATATTTTTTAGATGTAGTTAAATCTATTAGTATGCTCCTTTCCTCTCATTAGACCATTGTCTTCTTTCAGGCAGCTTAGAACATCTTTCTCCTTTCAAAGATAAGAAAATATTCAGGGGGGGGTGGAAGCAGGGGAGGGAAGTGGTGATGGCTCGGGTGGGGGGAGTGGTGGGGTGTAAATGCAGACAACTGTACTTGAACAACAATAAAATAATTAAATAAAAAAAGAACAACAAAAAAATACATATACAAATAAAGATCTCTAAAACAAAAACAAAAAAAGAGAAAATATTCAGATTTTTGGGGGGTGAGATGGGTACATTAGATATGTTCATGTAGTTTATGTATTTTTCAAAATATCAATCATTTCTCAAAAACCATTTATTGAATTATATTTTGTCATATTGTTCTGTGATGGCACCTTTCTGTTGGTTTTTATTTCATAAGCACTTGTTTTTTAATGAACAGTATATGTTTAATCATCTCTTTGAGGGTATTGATATCTCTGTTCTATTCTTTTTAAAATTTTTTATTTTTTGAGTATTTTTTATTGATTATGGTATTACAGTTTTCCCAATTTCCCTCCTTTATCCCCCCTCCACCCTGTCCCCCCAACCCTCCAGCATTCCCTGCTCCTTAGTTCATATCCATGGGTTGTACATATAAGATCTTTGAGTCCTCTGTTTCCTATACCATTTTTATCTCTCCCTATTTTATGCCTATTAATTATGCTTCTTGTTCCCTGTACCTTCTGCCCCATTCCTCCTTTCCCCCTCGCCACTGAAATCCCTCCATGTGATGTCCATTTCTCTGATTCTGTTCCTGTTCTGGTTGTTTGTTTAGTTTTTGTTCTCATCATTTTTCTTTTCTTTTAGGTTCATTTGTTGATAGTTGTGAGTTTGTTGTCATTTTACTGTTCATATTTTTTATCTTTTTTTTTCTTAGATAAATCCCTTTAACATTTCATATAATAAGGGCTTGGTGATGATGAACCCCTTTAACTTTACCTTATCTGGGAAGCACTTTATCTGCCCTTCCATTCTAAATGAAACCTTTGATGGACAGAGTAATCTTGGATGTAGGTCCTTTCCTTTCATGACTTGGAATACTTCTCTCTAGCCCCTTCTTGCCTGCAAGGTTTCTTTTGAGAAATCAGCTGACAGTCTAATGGGAACTCCTTTGTAGGTAACCTTTTCTCTGGCTTCTTTTAGGATTCTGTCCTTATATTTAATCTTGGGTAACTTAACGATGATGTGCCTTGGTGTGCTTCTCTTTGGGTCCAACTTCTTTGGGACTCTCTGAGCTTCCTGGACTTCCTAGAAGTCTATTTCCTTTGCCAGATTGGGGAAGTTCCCCTTTATTATTTGTTCAAATAAGTTTTCCACTTGTTGCTCTTTCTCTTCCCCTTCTGGCAACCCTATAATTCAGATATTGGAACGTTTCAAGTTGTCCCAGAGGTTCCTAAGTCTCTCTTCATTTTTTTGAATTCTTATTTCTTCCTTTTCTTCTGCATGGATGTTATTTCTTTCTTTTGTTGCAGATCATTGCTTTGAGTCCTGGTTTCATTCCTGTCACTGTTGGTTCCCTGAATATTTCATTTTGGGTATCCTTCATTTGTTTTTTCATTTTTTGACCAAGCTCAATCAGATCTGTGAGCATTTTGATTACCAGGGCTTTAAATTCTCCATCAGATAGGTTGGTGATCTCTTTGCTTAGTTCTCTTTCTAAGGCTTTGCTCTGTTCTTTCTTTTGGGCCATATTTCTTTGTCTTGGTGCAGCTGATAGGTTGTAAGGGGGCGGGGCCTTTGGTATTCACCAGGGCAGGGCAAACCTCCTTGCTGTGCTGCTGTGTTGCCTGTAGGGGAGGGGCCACAGAGGTAACAATGCAGCTCCTCACCTGCTTGCCTCTAGCCCACTTTTCAATGAACTCTCCTATGAGACTGGGAGTTTCCCCCACTGCAGCAACCCCAGTTGTAGCCCACAGTCAGCTCTGAGTCTCAATTTTCCTCTTTGGCCCCTCCCTTGCAGCCTGCCAAGCTTGGCAGCCAACCCTGCCTCCAAGATTGCTGCATGAAGGAGGTTTTTCTGAGTTGGCCCAAGCGGTCCAATGTCTTACCAGTCTGGTTGTTCTGGTTGATTTTTTCTTTAATTTCTTGGTTGTTGGAGTTCCATGCAGCTTGATTTTCTGGCACTTTTGGTTGTTTATTGTGTTTAGATTGGTTGTTATCCTCCTTTTGGTTGTGAGAGGAAGCAAAGAGTTTCTACCTACACCTCCATCTTGGCCAGAATGCCTGTTTGTTCTAATCTTTCTACTTTATCTGGCATGATTTCCTACAATGTTGATGCTGGCTGCTTTTCTGTGTTAGTTTTTGTGTATTTTGACATCTTAGTCTCCAGGCTCATGTCCAGGCTTTCTCTCTCTCCCTCTCTGGTCCTTCAAATTTTCCTGCCTGGTGCCTGAGCAGCCATGCTCTCAGGACTCTGTCCAGAGTGAGGTTTCATGTGGCAGTCAGGCTCCTGACCTGGCCTGACCCAGGGGCTGACTCAGTTCCAGCCCCCGAAACAGGAGGCAGATTAAGTACACGTGCAGACTTGCTTCAGTATCCACAGGACTCCCTTGGCCACAGTTTCAGGCAAAGTCAGTAGCAACTTATTTCTTTTCTTTTTTTATCTTCGCCCAAGGACACTTTTTCCCCATTTTTTTAGAGAGAGGAGAAGGGACAGAGAGAAACATTGATGGCATAGAGAAGCATCAATTGGCTGTCTCCTGTAGGCTCTGGGACTGAGGAATGGAAATGGAACCCACGATCCAGGCAGGTGCCCTGACAGTGATTCAGACCTGCAATCTTTACATTACAGGATGATGCTCCAACAGAGACACACCAGCCACGACTTTCAGTCTATTTTCTTGAAGAGAGTAGAAGGGTGGGGAGAGGCCAATCTCAGCTCCTAGATTTTTGAGCAGTGAACATGACTCTGGTCCCCTCCTGAAGCAGATAATTTAATTATTTCTCATCACTGGACAGGACTGAATTCCCAGGAGCCCTTGGCTATATCCAGAGTCAAGCCCAACAGGCCACAGCTCCAGCCCTCTTCATCTTTTGCATTTATGTTCCATTTTGGGAATATCCGTGGAGATGTTCTCCCCTTGCTGAACATAAACTTTTTATTTTCTCTGCTTTTTTATCCATCATTGCTCTACATTGGAAGCCTCTGGGTGATAAATTCTATTTCACTCATGTGTCTTTTTGTATAAGCATTAATTGTAGCTTTACACTACCTGGTAGAGAACTACTCTAACAACCTTCTCCAATCATATTCTGAGACGTTTTTTTCCCCTCAGGCCTGGATTAGGTCAGAGGCTCTACAGTAGTTACCTGAGATGAGGATGGAGGAAGTGGTGGCCCCAGCCATCCGCGGACATTCGAGAGAAGCCCTGTGGCGGCAGGTCCAGGACAGGAGGATGGTTTTTGCCTGGGAGTTTCCTGCCAACATTTCATCGAGGATCTCAACCCAGGCTAGATCCAGCACCAGGGAGTATATGAGAGGAAATGGTTGAAACCTTGACATGGTCCCTAGATGGACAGCCAGAGGTTTCATATATACCATGGGGTCCCCCCAGAAAATGATGGTGTAGAAGACAGTCCAGGGGCATCCGGGCCATTCTGTAGCCATGTCTTTAGGACTGAGTGAATACATTGGCCCATTTTCCAAATCCACCCTGGCGTGGATTAGCAGGGGATTTCCAGTTGCTTATAGCCAGAGGCAGGGTGCATGAACTGGCCCAGCAGGTCCCCCTTTCCTGCTGCATGGCAAGCGACCTAAATTGGAAAGTACATACAAAATGGTGCATCCTTTGCAATGTAAAGTGAATTTGGCCTCCTGCCCAAGGGCCCTTGTGGCTAAGAATTCCAGGGCAGTGAGGAGCAGCCTCCACCCCACTCAGAGGCTTGGGTTCCCCTCACCATGAGAGTGGCTTGTGCTGAGGCCGTAGTGCTCACAGGCAGGTGTGGGCCAGCTTCTGTAGAGCCATACACATTGTCTCCTTGGTGACTGTGCAAGTCTGTCCCAGAAGGCAGTCCTTCCTGAAACTGGGTGTCATCTCAGGGCAGAGAATGCCAAGAGTCACAACTTGACCCTCAGCAAGTGGAAGCCTTCCAATCCTGGCTGGGATGGCAGATTGCTTTGTTTGGGCTTTGGCCTGAGCTCATGTTTGAAGTCCATAAAATTCTGAAAATCTCACCAGGGGGAGCCCTATTCACATCTTGGGTGGGTGGCTTCTAAATTGCACATGCTAGGCTTTGAGAGAAAAGCAAGAATTCAGGCACAAGTCTAGGATTTAGGAGAAGTGGAGACTAGGGGCAACCTTCCCACCCCAATAGAAAGAGAATTCCTTAGACTATATGGTAGAGTGGGTGTGGTGAGGCTGCGGGCACCAGTGGTCCCAGAGGAAAGGCCCTAGAGCTAAGCACTGGAGGTGGCAGAAACACTCCTGAGATCAGATGGAGACTTCTGTCAGGCTTCCTTTTTAAAAATTGAATGTATTTGACATATAACATTATATAAATTTAAGATGTACAAGGTGTTACTTTGGTACATTTATATGTTGTAATATGATTGCCACAGTAGTAACATTTATCACATTATATAATTTTAATACAATATTGTTTATATTCATTATACTTTGCATTAGATCTCTATGGCTTATTTACCGTTTGTTGTAAGTTCGCACCTTTATTTTTAAATTTAAGTGTAGTTGGTATACAATATTATATTAGTTGTATTAGTTTCACAATATATGATTTTGACATTTTTATAAATTGGCATCTCCCATCCCCTGGTAACCATCATTTTACTTTCAATTTTTTATGGGTTTAACTTTTTTAGATTCCACACATTAGTGATGTCACACAGCACTTGTCTTTTTCTGTCTGACTTATCTCACTCAGCATAATGTGCTTCAAGATCAGTCGGTGTTGTTGCAAATGGTAGAATCCTTTGTCTGTATGTACCAATCTTCTTGATCCATTTGTCCATTGATGGGCACTTAGAGCATTTCCATGTCTTGGCTTTTGTAACTAATGCTGCAGTAAATTTGGGGGTGCCTATCTTTTTTGACATACTGATTTCATTTCCTTTGGAAAAATACCCATAAGTGGAATTGCTGGGTCATAAGATAGTTCTATTTTTTAATTTTTTGAGGAATCTCCTTTTGTTTTCCATGGTGTCCACACCGCTTTACTTCTTTGAGCCCTGACAACCTGAAAACCCCAAAGGAAGCCCAAATGGTGCTTCCAGGCTGACCAGGCCTCAGCTGGCCTCCACAGTGCCCTGAGCCTCAGTGGGCAGGAGGAGCATTGCTGCTCTCCACACCTCAACCCACCTGGGACACACTGGAGCCTAAACTGGAACCTGCCCAAATGCCTGTCCATGGGAGAGTAGGAAGAAACACTGTCAGAGTCCTGTAGTGGGATCCTCAGCCAGGAGGATTTGCAGACATGAGTGGCAGAAGCCAGATGCAAAAGGCCCCATATTGTGTGAATCCATTCATATGACGCTCAAGTCCAGGCACAGCTGGAGAAGTCAGGAGACTGCTGACCCTTCGGGAAAACAATGACTAAAAGAGTGCATGAGGCAGGCCCCTGGCATCCTGGGAATGCTCTATCACTTCATCTAGGAGCTGGTTGCATGGATGGGCTCAGTGTGTAAAAGTTCATCTCTCTGTACACTTAAAATGTGTGAGCTTTTCTATATGTATATTATAGAAAATACTTAAAAAATATCTGTGTGAAAAGTGAAACTGCAGAATGGAGTGAGTTGGTGGAGGTGGTCTTTTGTCGTCTCTGCCTGGATGCCCTGTGCCTCTTCATTGATTCTTTGCTTTCATCTCCAGAGATAAAGAGCAGGGGCAGAATTTAAATCATCAAGGACTTTCTGCTCTTGCATTCCTGACATATTTCTTAAATCTATCTTCTTTTTTATCACCTTTCTAATATCTTCCTGAATTGATCTCCGGTATTTTTCAGCTCTTACAAAAACTGAAATAGATTAGATAGGTTAGTGTTACTGAAAGCCTCCAATTAGTTGTCTCCTTCATAAAATCCTAACTGGACTCTTGAGAGTCAGCATCAGCATTTGTAAGTCAGCAGAAGGGGCTATGGTTGACTCACACCAACCAGGCAGACACTGTTGGTCAAATCTGAGGTCTTCCTGGCACCTTCCCCACAGCGACCACATTTCCCAGGTGCTCCAGTTCAGGCAGGCCTCAAACCACTGGGAATCACCTGGAGGAAAGGGACTATGCTCTACACCAAGTGTGCCAAACTCATTTTCACCAGGGGCCACATCAGCCTTGCAGTTGCCTTCAAAGGGCTGAATGTAATTTTAGGACTGTGTAAATGTAACTACTCCTTAACAGTTAAGTGGAAGCTTGGCGCTGCTGCCCACTAGAAACAAGGTGGAGGGCTGGACCCATGGGCCTTGTGTTGGCCACCTGTGCTCTGCACTGAGGGGAATTAAAGATGCTACTTCTTTCATTGAGAGGTGAAGTCCCCTTGAATCTGGGTGGGCTTTGTGACTTTTTTAAAAAGAATTTATTTATCTTTAGAGGTGGGGGAGGGGGAGAAAGAGAGGGAGAGAAACATTGCTGTGAGAGAGAAACATGGATTGAATGCCTCTCACCACCAATAACCTCATCCCCTACCAGAGTGAGCTGGCAATCCAGGCATGTGCCCTGAATGGGAATTGAACCAGAAACCTTTCACTTTGCAGGACAACATCCAACCAACTGAGCCACACCAGTCAGGACAGTTCTGTGGCTTTTTGATCCACAAAAGTCAATACAAGCAATGCTGAGCTGGTTTCCAGGCCAAGGCCACATTCACTTTCTGTTTGTTGGAGCACTCTCTGGGAGCTCTGAGTTGCCAAGCATGATAAAGTCAAGTTCCCCAGGACTGCATAGCTCAGCAGCCATGGCAGCACTCTAGTAAACTGCCAGCTGTCCCCAAGGAGGAAAATGGGAGGGAGGAGGTCTTGGGTACTCTAGAGCAGCCTATCTGCCAGCTCATGCTGCCAAACGACCTCGGTCAAGAGAATTGCTGAACTGACAGAAAATCATGAGATGTGAGGCAGTGGTTGTGTTTTAAGCCACCAGGTTTGAAGTAGTTGTTACTCAGTACTAGGTCACATTCAGTTGACTCTTTACCTAGACTAGAGCTTTGATGCCCATAATGAGCAGCATCTTCATGCTGTAAGAATCCAGCTCCCTAACTCACTCACCTGTGCCACATTTGGCTACTGTATTTACATTAGAATCCCTCTGAACTGCCAGACTTGTGGCAGAGTCCATTTATTTTGAAATTACTTTTTGTTTTGTTCTTGTTGCTATAGGCATATTCTCCTTGCTAAAAAACTTACAAAGCTTTTTGTTCTCAATTCTTTTTTGAGTACAGAGAGGGTGAGCACTGGCATTTGGATTATGTGCAAACAGCTAGGTTGAGAGACAGAAGTGGGCTGTGGTATGCTCTGAGCAGAGGCTGACATTCTTTGAGATCTGGAAATTTCATGCCTTCCCCCGTGAATGGTAGAGACTCAGGCTGGGCATGGTTTCTCCTAGCTGAAGGCACATAGGCCAGGGTCCCCCAAGGAGACTCTACTGTCAGTGACATGGACACTGTGATGAGAAGTGCTAGGCTTGACCCAGAGAAATGCAGGCTTCAACAGAAGCTTGTGAAAGCAAAGGGAGCAGTAGAAATGATGTTAGCTGATACAGACTGATTGTTTGTGTCTGCCCAAATTCACACCTTGAAGCCCTAATTTCCAGTGTGATGGGATTTGGAGGTGAGGCCATTGGGAGATAATTATGTTTAGATGAGGTCACAGGGGAGCTCCCATAATGGAATTAGTACCCTTAAAAATAGAGAAAGAGAACAGAGCCCCTCACTGATGTGTGAGCACACAGTGAGAAGATGGCTATGTGCAAGCCAGGAAAAGAGCTCTCGGTAGGCACTGAAGCAGCACCTTGATCTTGCAATTCTCAGCCTCCTGAATGGTGACAAAGAGATGTCTGTTGTTTAGCTATCCAGTCTGGTATTTTGTTCTAGCAGCCTGAACTGATGAGACAGTTGCCAGTGGTTGCTAAGGATAGCTTGCTCTGTTTTATAGACCCTGGGTCAGCTCCTGATATTTTGTGATCATTGCATGGAGGGAGGAGGGAGCTCCACTAATGGCTAGGGTTGAATTTCTTCCTGGTTCCACAGGTTAGGGCGCAGAACAGATTCTATTTGATTGAGAAAAAAATAAGGAATGTTAAATTTCATGTACATTTTGTAACCAAAATGATAAACATAACATGCTTCTTAAGTCATACAGAACATTTTATGGCTTTCTCTTTTTTGTGTTTTGTGTTCCCGTGTCAACGGAATTCTGGGCATTTTCCTTGGCAGGATTTTCCCGAAATGTCTTCTGGTTTGTTTGTTTTTTTTCTTGCAAGAAAGAAAGGCAAGGATACAGAGGAAGGGCTTGCTCAGAAAATAAAACCCAAGTGTTTTTGATGCATGTTCTTTATTTCTTGTTTACTGAATATTTGTTCTTTGTATTTCTTTGATTTTAAAAAATAATATGGATTTTAAAAATTCTAATATTTTAGTAGGAATTACAGTTATGTAGTTTAAAGTAAAAATGAAATAACAGGTACATGAAAAATATCACTCCCACCCCATACCCACCCTGTTTTCCCTCACTTTGCTCACGTAAGCAACCATTGTTATATAATAGCACCTTATTTATGTTCCAGTTTCTTCATGCAAATGTACTTTTATTTCTTCCTTTCTTACATAAGAAAGCATATTATATATATTCTATAATTTCTTTTTAAATTCTAACTAAATATTCTGGATATCTTTACTTGTCAGCACATGTGGTCTTCCTTCTGCTTTTGTTCTCTTTGACAGCTGGTAGTATTCCAGTGGTAGATGCACTGAGTCATACATTCAGTCAGTCCACTATTGCTGGACACTTGCGCTCCTTCTGATTAGTTATTAGTACAAGTAATGCCACCATGCAAAACCATATACCTAAGCCAGTGTGTGTGTGTAAAAGTAAATCTATAGAATGGATTTCTAGAATAGGATTTCTAGGTGGAAGGGTAAGTGTATTTCTAATTTTGGCAGACACTGCAGGTTCTGCTTCACAAGATTATGCCACTTTTGCTGCTGCCACAATATGTGGGACAGTCTGCTTCTTCCCAGCCTTGCTCACACACTGTGATGTCAAACTTAAAAATTTCAGCCGAACAGTAAGATTTATACAAGTTGAATATGGGTTCGTGGCTTCCTGCATTTCTCTATATATTGTCAGACTTTTCTTTCAGGTGTGACAGGTTTTCTTTCTTTCCTAGCTCCATGTTTTCCTCAGAGAGGCTGACCGGCTTTATATTTCCTTCACTGTCATCAGTTATGAAAGATTTCTGCTGGGGCCACTGGGTTTAGTAACTGTGGTCCAGGCTGGACCATTGCAACAAAATCAACAGCTAAAGATGATTTGAAATGATTTAGTTGGAACTGGCCTGAGGTTAAAAACAAGTTATTTTGTTAAGTCTTGTATAATTATTTTTTAAATTTATATATCTTTTACAAATATTTCTTTATATTTATTTAAAATTTTTTAATTTATTTAATAGAACAAATAAAAATTAAAAGAATTATTTTGTCCACAGAAAGTCTAAGCTTTCCTAAATAGAAGTTGAAATATTAAAAGAAATAGAAAAGGCCCCATCATAGTCTTTGGCAGCCCTCCCTAGCAGGCTCTCAATACAAACTGATAGGGGAACTCAAAGGCCAAATATTTTAGCTGTTTTATAGTTGATAGGTTTAGCAGATTAATGAGTGTGCAAAGCTGTTATTCCAGGAACTGGAAGACTAGACCTATGTGACTCTAGAGGGTGACAAGAAATTCAACCTTTGTACCCCAGGGGGCCTGCAAGAATCAAGATGGTAGCTGAGCTGTTGTGTTCCAGGGAGGGAATTTCTGTGATGCAGATAGAGAATTATTGATCAACAGATAAAGAAAACTAAGAAAATCATTGCCAGACTACAACTCTTATCTGATTAACCTTTTCCCAAACACCTTACCTACACTTTTCTCCTTTTTATAAAATGGTTGGCTTGAGATGAGATGTTAAGATAGACTTTAGGATACATAACCTGCTATATATATTTGCCAGAAACTGAATAAAGCTCCCGTAAAGATTCAATCCTTGTCTCTACTTATTGGTTCTTGTAGTGATAGACATGAATACTGACATATCTGGTTTCATTTTCTGGTGACCTAGATTGGACACTTTTGGGACTGTCCAGTAACCTTGGGTATTTGGCAGGAAGACTGGTTGGATGCCTGGACTGGGGGAAGGGGTTGGGGTACAGATTTGGAGACTCCCCAGCAGCTGCCAAATGATTTCACTCAGGGGCTCTCCTCCTATTCTCAGCACTCCCCATCGCCTTCACTTTCAATTGAATTGCTGTGCTTTCTGGTTCAAGATTACAGTCTCAGGTTACAACTTAGAACAGTCATCAGGAATTAAGGTGCCTTCTGGTTTGTGTGACATTGTAAGAGGGTGCAGCCAGGGGGCCCCAAAAGAAGGATTTGTAATGGGATCTAGGACTCAGGTTGTCCAGAAAATATTAAAAAATATGGGATGTCCTCACCCCAACAGGTCTGAACTGGGGGATGGGACACATGGAGCAGGGCCATTGAGAGTTGTTTTGCATAGCAACACTTTTGCAAATAACCTCTAGAATGGTCATTTAACATATCTATAACTTTTGACTGGTTTCATGGATATATGAAATAGCTGTGGCCATGCTTTGAGCCAGGGGGATGGGAGTGACTTCCACACAGAATGTAACTGGGAGGCAACTCCCCCTGGTTACAACACTTGCATAAGAGTTTGGAGAAGATTTCCTCCACACCACAGGGCCATGCCTGCCTGGCCTTAGTATGGCAGCCCAGAAAAGCTGGAAAAATATGGGAATGCTGGCAGCTGTAGCCGACTGTGGCAGGAGTTGGAAATGGGGCTGCAGAGGAAGATTGGAGCTTGGATTTAAAACCAGGCACAGCAACCATACGAGGTTGGGACCACACGGCTTTGTGTTTCCCTTTGCCACACAGCTTAGAAAGCCAGAAAGCAAGATGTAGCAGCAATGCAGAGCTCTCTTTTACCAGTTCAGAAGAATGCAGGAGAGACACTGCAGGAAGGAAAGGGGTAAAAGGACTGTTGCTGGTGGGCCATGAGAAGGTGCCATGTGGTTTTGGATTAAGAACTGGAGATCTCAGCAACACAGCTGCTGGTGCTGGGACCCGAGAGAGGCCTACCAGCTGAGCACGGATTACTAGGAAGAACCGAGGGCTACCTGAGCCACGGACTCCTATTTCTTTTCCTGAGATACAGTACCCCAGACTGGGCAAAGGGGGAAAAGAAGGACTGTATGTGTTTGTGGGTGTTTTAAGGGACTTTGGAATTTTAATAAAGACACTAAGTTATTACTCTTAAGTCTGTATAACTTTTGAATAAATAATTCCTTTCCTTTCACCAGCTCTCACATGGAGAGCTATAATTCCCTGGTGGTGGGCAAGGCAAATCTAGTACAGGGGGACCCCAGGAGAAGGGGGGTCCATTCAGTAACATTGTGCAACCCCTTCTCCGGTGGCCAATCAAGGAAAATCATGGGAGACCATATGTCCAGTAGCTTCAAAGTAATACAACTACTTGTACATATGCAGTAAAAGCCCACCAAAACTAGCCAGGAAGGATTGGCCCTATAAGAATAGAGTCCCTCCAGCCCATGAGGTCAATTTCTGCTTGGAGTTGGCCTGCTCCCATGTTCTCTTCTATAAACTCTGAGTGTTCAGTTCAATTCTTTGTCCTTATCACCAAGAACCTGGTTACCTGTGCCCACTAGTGACAACATTACAGATCTATGTCTGGTATAATGGGTGGGGGAGTCTTTATTCCAGGAGATAGCTCTTTGGGGTAAATTCTGGCTAATTGGTTGACCTATGCTTATTCACCTAAGAAAATGTTGTGGGTTTTTTTTTTATCATAAAACTGACTGGCTTATGTACAATCTGGACTCAGGAGAGTGCTAGCTACTGAACAGAATATTAAACTAACATAGTAGTTTAGAGTTGTTTTGTCAAAGATCAGGGAAATGGGATGAAATACCTTATTTATAGGCTTTTATGACTTAAACAATAAAGATGCAGAAGTAAAAGGAAGTAGATTAATGACCAAAGAAAAGGAAATTTGCCTGTGGCAGATAGCAGAAGCTCAGAAGGGAGGAATGAGGAAGATAAAGATGGTTGCTGTGTACACTGGTAGGGTTCCCATGGCCCCTCCACCACTGGGGAATACTCCTTCTTAACTGCTGGGGGAGGTAAAGGAGGTGAGCCTGAACTGTTCTCTCTATCATGAACCAGCATGGAACCAAATTCAGTAGAGGACTAGCCTCCTCAGGGCAGGACAATCAAAGGGGAACTAGAAAAATGAGTGCTCCAAATGCAGAAAAGGGAGGTTAGAGTCTGAGATTTCAAGAGATAGGCTGGGGAAGGAAACAGCTCTGGTGGCAGACACAGAGCTTTCTTCATTACAACAGCCTATTAAAGTCACCCGAGGCACTTCGGGTAAAGCTAACATTTGATGGGGAGACAAAACATAGACCTTTTTGATTGATATCAGAGCAACATATTATGTAGTCAATAGACCTCTAACTGAACTGGAACTGGAACTTCTGGGAACCCCAAAAGCCAATTTTTCTTGAAGCCATTAGAATATGCTGTGGGAGATTCAGTTTTCCTTTTCTGGGAAGGGACATGTTGTTGAACCTCCACACTCAAATCACTTTCTCTCCAGAAGAACAACAGTTTCACCTACAGGTTCCTCCAGAGCATGCCTGGTGGTTCCTTAAGAAACTGTGGGAAGAAGAAAAGGGACCCTGGCCAGAAGAAATTGAGAATCAGGTAAATCCCACTGTGTGGGCTGCTGGAAGGCCGGGAGGGCTAAACAAGTCTCCCCTGTTAAAGATAACCTCAAACCAGGGCAGAGACTCCCAATAAGAGGTATTTTCCTCCATCTGCCTCGGAGGAAAATAAGACTACCAAGACATGATCTGCTTGGGGAGGAGAGGTGGCCAATCTATCAAAGGAGAAGGGCCAAGAGTCCCTTTCTCAATGGCTTTTATTAGGTTCATAACACACAGGAACACAGGTAAAGCTCATCAATCACTGTCAGGTGGCAAGCATCAAGCAATGGACAACATTTCAAAGAAATCTGAGGGCTTAATCTGAGTCAGTGCCTGTCAGGTAAGGGGGTTGCAAAAACTTTGGGAGACATACTCATTTCCTGCTCTGACCCTTACCATTTAAATGAGAGCACTCTTAGCAAAGCAGGTTTCACAGGACTTTATGAATTCTTCCTTATGTCCTATCACCCTGGGAGCCTCTCTGGCTAGCACAGGGCTGTGCCACCCTCAGTCATAGTTTCAGGCTTAAGTGGATTAGAACCAGGAAGCAAGAGATAAGGAAGACTTCTCCCAGACAGAAATGGGGACTCAGGCTATGTCAGAATAGCTGGGGGGCAAGGGTCCATCACCCGCTCTTTGCTGCAGCCCCCTGAGTCCTTCCATGAGGGCCTTGCAAGTGGTTGTGCCTGGCTTAGGTAGCCCCTCCCTTGAGGGGTGTTACCCATCATTGGCTAACCAACCAAGCATTGGGGGCCAGTTATGGATGAAGCAGAAGCGGTGCTCCTGCCAGGGAGATAAGCTTTGTGTCCTTAGTGGCTCAGGTCCTCATGACAGAACAGACCCAGATGAAATGGGTCCCCTGGGCCTAGGGGTGGGGGTTACAGCTCCTGAAACCAGGTGGAATGGTTCCCAACAAAGAGGCAATATCCCATGCAAAAAGAGAAATACACCTAATAATTCAGAAGTTTTAAGAATATGGACTAATTCAACTCTGCCACCAGAAGATTTAAGGACCATGAGACATTGTACAGAACAGTGTACACAGGGACAGCATCTGTGATTCAGTCAGTATTGGACTTAAAATATGCTTTGTTTTGCATTACAGTTGACTAGGACATTCAACCAATGTTTGCTTTTGAATGGCAGGAACTGGAATATTGGGCCAAGTACCACAAGGGTTCAAGAACTCCCCAGAGTGAAAACTTGAATTCTGGCCAAGATGGAGGCATAGGTAGACACACTGGGCCTCCTCACACAACCAAAAGAAGGACAACAACAAATTTAAAACCCCAAAACAACCAGAACTGCCAGAAAAATCAAACTGTATGGAAGTCTAACAACCAAGGAATTAAAGAAGAAACATTCATCCAGACTGGTAGGAGGGGCAAAGACAGGCAGTTTGGCAGAGAGGACTTGCAGCAAGGTGGCAGCTGGAGGACCAGGGTGGGCAAGGCAGTAGCTGGCAGAGCAGGAGGTCCCATATTTGCATGTAGATAAACCAGAAGGAACAACTGGGGAGCGAGACAGACCACACAACTCAGGGTTCTAGAATGGGCAAATAAAGCCTCAAAATCTCTGACTGAAAAAACCTGTGGAGGTTGAGGTGGTAGAAGAAACTTCCAGCCTCACAGGAGAGTTTCTTGGAGAGACCATTGGGTCCTAGAACATACACAAACCCACTGACCTAGGAATCAGCACCAAATGGGCCCGATTTGCTCGTGGGTAGCTACAGAAGTGACTGAAAGCTGGCAAAGAGCTGAACAAGTGGCATTGTTTCCTCTTAGCCCTCCCCCCCACAATGTAGTAACATGGGTTGTCTCAACCTGGCAGATACCTAAGGCTCTGCCCCTTACAATGTAACAGGTGTGCAGAGACAAAAAAAAAAAAAAAAAAAAAAAAAAAAAAAAAAAAAAAAAAAAAAAAAAAAAAAAAAAAAAAAAAAAAAAAAAAAAAAAGGCCCTGATTGAAGAACAGATCAAAGTCCCACAAAAAATACAACTAAGCGACCAAGAGATAGCCAACCTATCAGATGCACAATTCAAAACACTGGTAATCAGGATGCTACAGAATTGGTTGAGTATGGTCACAAAATAGAGGAAAAAGTGAAGGCTATGAAAAGTGAAATAAAGGAAAATGTAGAGGAAACCAACAGTGAAGGGAAGGAAACCGGGACTCAAATCAACAGTTTGGAGCAGAAGGAAGAAATAAACATTTACCAGAACAGAATGAAGAAACAAGAATTTTAAAAAATGAGGAGAGGCTTAGGAAACTCTGGGACAACTTTAAATATTCCAACATCTGAATCATAAGGGTGCCAGAAGGAGAAGGGGAAGAGCAAGAAACTGAAAACTTATTTGAAAAAAAAAAAATAATAAAGGAGAACTTCTCCAATCTGGCAAAGGAAATAGACTTCCAGGAAGTCCAGGAAACTTAAGAGTCCCAAAAAATTTGGATCCAAGGAAGCACACACCAAGGCACATCATAATTACATTACTCAAGGTTAAAGATAAGTAGAGAATCTTAAAAGCAGCAAGAGAAAAGGAGAGAGTTACCTACAAAAGAGTTCCCATCAGACTGTCAGCTGATATCTCAAATGAGACCTTGCAGGCAAGAAGGGGCTGGAAAGAAGTATTCCAAGTCATGAAAGCCAAGGACCTCCATCCAAGATTGCTCTATCCAGTGAAACTGTCATTTAGAATGGAAGGGTAAATAAAGTGCTTCTCAGATAAGGTCAAGTTGAAGGAGTTCATCATCACCAAGCCCTTATTATATGAAACATTAAAGGGACTTATCTAAGAAGAAGATGAAAAATATACACAGTAAAATGACAACAAATTCACAACTATCAACAACTGAATCTAAAAAAACCCCCAAACAAACAACAGAAACAAAAACAAACTAAGCAAACACGTACATCAGGAACAGAATCACAGAAATGGAGATCACATAGAAGGTTATCAGTGGGGATGGGGTGGGGGAAAAGGTACAGGGAATAAGAAACATAAATGGTAGGTACAAAATAGACAGGGGGAGGTTAAGAATAGTGTGTGAAATGGAGAAGCCAGAGAACTTATATGTACAACCCATAGCCATGAAATAAGGTGGGGGAATGTGGATGGAAAGAGGTGTGCAGGGTGGAGGGGAATAAATTGGACAATTGTAATAGCACAATCAATAAAATATATTAAAAACAAAACAAAACAAAAATTAAAAAAAAAAAAACTCCCCTAGAATTTTGGAGGAGACCCTGAGCCAGCACTTAAAAAATCTAAAACCAGAAGGAAAAACTCTGTTACAAAATGTATCATTTACATTTTGTATTATTAAATGTATCATTTAACTAATACTATAGCTACTTTGAATCATTTAGCATCTTGTGGCTATAAAGTATCAGCACCGAAGGCCCAGATTTGCCAACAAGCAGTAAGGTTTCTGGGGTTGCTGCGTGAGCCTAGCAAAAGGAGTCTTATTGGATTTGTCAAAGAAACTACATTACACTGTCCAGGGGTGGACAGTCTGCTTGAAAGCTGTGGTAGCTACCTGCGACCATTTACAGGAAGCTGAAGTTTTCCTTGGGACAGCCTATCACCATTTATGCACCCCACCAAGTGTTGAGCCTGCTGGAGTGAAAAGGAAATTTGTGGCTCAGTGCTGGAAAAATAGGCAGGTACCAAGCAATTCAAAATTGTAAGTAAGTTAAATCCTGCCTCTCTCCTCCAGAGCCTGACTTAGACTTGCTAATGCACAACTGCTGAAATAATTTGATAAAGTTTATTCTAGCAGAATTGATTAAAAAGAGTGTGAATGTATATCTGGAAGGAAAGAGGATGATTAACCTCCAATAAAAAAAAATTAAACATGCAGCAGAAAATTGAAATTATTATAGGCTGTTCACATAACTTTGCAGGTGGCTGTTATGCACTGCTACGGGCATTAGAAAGAGGACACTAGTGGCTAAAGAAAACAATCTGGCCAATCAAACAGTGAAAGAGGCTATAATAGGAACAGCCTCTTTCCTCCCATCACTATTGGTTTCCTGTGCGTTTTCCTTCATTTCACTTAGTGTAGCCTCCATTTGTTCCTCTAATTTGCGACCAAAATCAATCAACTCTGTGAGCTTCCTAAATCACCAGAGCTTTGAACTGTGCTTCTGATAGGTTAGCTACCAGTGCTATCAGCTCTGCATCTGATAGGTTGACCATTTCCTGGTCAATCAGATGAATTAGCTCTGGGGCCCTGGTCTGTTCTCCCTTTTCAACCATCCTTGGTTTAGGTTCTTTTGTTTTTGTCTGGTAGTGGCTTTTGTGTAGTGAGGGGCGGAGCCTTAGGCGTTCACCAGGGCGGGGCAGCCCAGTTGCTGGGCTGTGATGCTAGATGTGGGGGCGGGGTCTGAGAGGGAACAATGGCACTTGCTCCACTCTGCCAGATTTCAATCACTTCCACCGCTTCCCCCAAGCAAACTGGACCCCTCTGGTGCTGATTTCCGTGTGGGTGGGTCTGCGCATGTTCCAGGACCCCGTGGGTCTCCCCAACGAACTTTCCTGTGAGGCTGTGACTCCCTCCCAGCACCTCAGCCCCTACAAGTATTTTCAATGGGTGCTTTTAGGCTTCACTTCCCAGTGCTGGGGCCCTGCGTCATGCAATCTGTCTTGCTGCTCGTTTTTGCCTGGTTTATCTCTGCGTGAATGTATGTCTGTGGTCCACTGCCTTGTGTGCCCCGCCTGACCTCTCAAGTTTGGTAACGCTGCTGCCTGTGCACCTGGGGTGACTGGGTGCCTGGAACCACCACCAGCTTATCCCGCTGCAATCTGACTCCGTGGGCCCACAGACTCTGCAGGCGGCTGACTTTGGTCCTCTTACTGGTCTGGGTGAATTGTTGTTGTCAGACTCCTGCACAATTCAATTTTCTCTCTGTCCTGGTTGGGTTTTCTTTCTTCTTCTTCTTTTTTTTTTTTTGGTTCTATATTTTTGTTCTTAATCTTGGTTGTGAGAGGAGGCACAGCGTGTCCAGCTATGCTTCCATCTTGGCCAGCGGTTTATAGGTTTTGAAGGTTGGAACCTCAGTCAGGCTCTAATACCTCTTCCTCTACCTAATTTCTCTCTGATGACATTATTTGATGACTCTAGTGGTACCTGGAGTTGTTTCCATTCTCACACATGCTTTCTCTTTCTCTCTGCTAGTGTGGCTCTCTCAAATGGAATTTCTATTTAGTTCCCCGTCTGAGTGGGTTGATCCATTCCCAGGGCATCTGGCTGGTTCTCTCATCATTGGTAAAGCCACCCTCAGACACAGGGTAAGCACATCCATCTCTTCGTATTTCTCTGCTGGTGTGGACTATAACTCCTTGTCCTCCATCTGGAGCATGTATTTTCTGTCACTGGGTTTCTGACCTTTCAGGGGGCCAAAGCAGCCCTGCCCAGGCTATTCCCTGCTTCTTGATTTCTTAGATTGAAGCCAAGACTTTCTTTACTTCCACTGCTCATTCAAAGTCCTTGAAGCTTTTACTGAGTCTATGAGTCTTCCTACTTGGTATTTAGGACCTTCCATCCCCTTTGCCAGGCTTTCTTAAAAGTTCTCAAAAGCAAATGAGAAAAATATTATGCTTTATCTACAAAAAATAGTAATTCAAATTATGCATATGGACTTTATATGTTCAGTCCTCATGAGCACAGTGTTTTTGTGACCTGTGTGGTACATTTTCTGCTTCTGGGTGGCATAACTACGATATAATATTTTATAAGCCTAAAGGAATTAAATACTAATATAAATTGAACAGGATTCTGTTATATGGACAAATTAGTTACTATCAAAACTGGGTTTAAATTTGATTAAATTATTTAACAGTGATTACCAAAAGTATATATGTTTGTTTTACAACAAAGCTATGTTATAATCTTTTAGTTATGCTTATTTGGCAACCTTCTCAAAGTTTAAATTTTAAGAGACCTTTTAACCAAGAAATGACTTTGGGTGGTTCTGATAGGCCTTGGAATGCCTCAAGCATTTCTCTTTCCTTATAAAAATAACTTTTTTGAACTAATTAGGCCTATTAAATATGCTCAAAATTACATGGGAAACTTTGCCAAACAGAATAATAACTATGTTCTCCTTATATACATCTATCTTTATCAAAATATTTTAGAAATTTCAAGCTGCCCTAGAAAGAAACTTGCAAAAATTCAAAGCTAATTTCAAACAGTAAGTTCTCAGGGGTAGCAGGTGTCCTCTCAGTGACATCAGAAAAGCTGAGAGTGATGGTTCCCTGTGGGGACATCATGCAGTGGTACTCTGCGTATTTGTAACCCACACAGAGAATTTATGAATTATTTCCAATGCTCAATGCACACTGGGAATTGAACTGGCAACCCTTTGGTTTGCAGACTGGTGCTCAACCCTCTGAGCCACACCAGCCAGGGCTAAATCAGCCCTCTGCTGTGTCTTCACTTCTCTCCCTGGATGTCTAATATAGCTCTGAGGACTCAGGTGACCAGCCTTTATATGCGCATGCCTGGACGAGTCAATTGTTTAATTACAGTTGAGATGGAATTGTCTATGGGGCTCCTGTACATTGTGGGGGATGCTCCTTCTCAACTCCACTAAGATTCTTAGTCAACTAAGAATACATGAGATTCAGGCTGGTGGAAGTATCCATTGTCTTCAGAGGTAAATAAGTTCAGGCTCTCATTTATCCAGCAAAAAGTTTTTTTTCAGACTATCAGAAAGCCAATTCCAACTGGAAAGCCAAAGTTGTAAACCAGCCACCCATTTTTTTTTCTGCATTCCAGCCTTACCCTGGGTTCTGTACACTTAACCTTACTTCTGAGACAGGCAGCATGAGCAAGAAGCTAGAAAAATTCCTGAGCAAGTGGAATGGGCAAAACAGAAAAAAGAAAATTAAACAAGGCCAGACAATTTGAGCAATTTATAGACAGCTGGTGAATGACAAGACCTCATCTACCCTAACAAAGGATACTTGGGAGTGAATGGTTTATACCGCTCCAGAACCAGAAACTACATAACCTCCCTGGCCATAAACCACAGGCCTCAGGGGGGAGAGAAAGAGGAATTCTGATGCAAATGAGATAACACAGGAATAGAGAAGCTACCTTGGGAAGAAGCTGCAGACTTCCCTTTCAGCTCCCCTTCCCAAGAGAAACAGCATGCCTGTGCTCCCCCTAGGAGTCCCCCACCCCACACACTCCCCCTGCCCAAATTCCTACATTTTCCCTATATAAACTTGCTTCTGAAGGATCAGGGTAAGATGGATGCTAGGGTTTTAACCCACCACCTTCTCAAACTTTGCCTCTCACGTTGATAAAATCTCAATTATAATCTAATCCCTGTCCCTGCTTTTTGGCTGAGTGATGACAGGCAGCAAGAGCCCTGGACTTGGTTGCCCTCTGGTTTCAATGTGAGCAACCCTTTGGTAATGTTCTCTCCTCTTCCTCTAACTGAAACCGGGAAAGACGTGCTGCTTGTCACATACCAGCCCAATAAGCAGAGACAGGGACTGAATCTTTATGGGTGCTTTATTCAGATGGCCAGCAATCTGAGAGGATGGCAGGTTCATACCCTAACAGATTGTCTTGTATCTTCTTTCCAAGCAAGCCTTTTTATAACAGAGAACAAAGTGCAGTGAAGGATTTTGAAATTCAGGGAAAATTAGATTTAAAAAATGCAGCATTCTGGCCCTGGGCAGTTAGCTGTTCCCAGAGACTGGTGGTCATCTGTCTTTCCCTGGAACACAATGACCCAGATGCCTCCATTTGTCCCCAGTTGATAATCTTTAGCAGTGCCCCCAGGAGGTCAGCTGTCTCTCTCAGGAGTGGTGGGCCTTATCTGCAGTTCCTGAAACAATAGCTTTAACATATGCATTATCTACTAGGCTTATCAACTATTTACCTTAAACTAAAATTTTCCAACTCTTGAGTCTCCTATCATAACCACTGGAGGGAATGTGGACCCAGCAGATATGGTGATGGGTCATTTCAACCTTTCACATAAGAGCAGCCTTCTGGAGAATGGCAGGGAAGCAACATGGAGGGAGTTGAGGTCACTGTATCCAGCCCAAGACCATTTACAATGGGGCTCTTAGATGAGTTAACATTTGTCCCTTTTTAAACAGAGTGTCCCTCCAGTGGCTGTGCCTCTATCCTTATAAGGGCAGGGACAGCAGGCTGAGAGCCTCCCCACAAGTCTGGCTGGGGAGTCGGAGAAGTGCAACAGGGCCAATAAGAGTTATTTTGCATATCAATAACAGCAGACTAGTCTTCCTCCTTGAGAGGAGCCAGAAAGGTGTGCATGATTTTAATCCATAATGTCACTGGAAGGTCACTCCCCTGATAACTGTGCCTGCATGAGAACTTGGAGATAGTTCGCTCCACATCACAGGGCCACACCTGCCTAGACTAACTATGGCAGCCAAGAAAGACAAAAAAATATGGGAGCGCTAGTGTCACAGGTGGGCACAGGCAACCAGGTTCTTGGTGATTGGTTCTAAGAATTGAACTGAACACTCGGAGTTTAGAGCAGAGAACATGGGAGCAGATCAACTCCAACCAGAAATTGACCTCATGGGCTGGAGGGACTCTATTCTTATAGGATCCTTCCTGGCTAGTTTTGGCAGGCTTTTACTGCACATGTACAAGTAGTTGTATTATTTTAAAGCTAGTGAATATGTGGTCTCCCACGATTTTCCTTGATTGGCCACCAGGGAAGTGGTCATGCAATGTTACTGAATGGACCTCCCCCTTCTCCTGGGGTCCCCCTTGCCCATTGCCAGAGAATTATAGCTCTCCATGTCTGAGATTGGTGAAAAGGAAAGGAATTATTTATTCAAAAGTTATACAGATTTAAGAGTAATGACTTAATGTCTTTATTAAAATCCCAAAGTCCCTTAAAACACCCACAAACACAGTCCTTTCTTTCCCCCTTTGCCTGGTCTAGGGTACCGTATCTCAGGAAAAGAAATAGTTCGTGGCCCAGGTTCTTCCCAGTAATCCGTGCTCGGCTGGTAGGCCTCTCTCAGGTCCCAGCACCATCAGCTGTGCTGCTGAGATCTCCAGTTCTTAATCCAAAACCACATGGCACCTTCTCATGGCCCAGCAGCAAGAGTTCTTTTATCCTTTTCCTTCCCATAGCGTCTCTCCTGCATTTTTCCAAACTGCTAAGAGAGAGCTCTACATTGCTGCTATATCTTGCTTCCTGGCTTCCTAAGCTGCATGACAAAGGAAGACCCAAAGCCGCATGGTTCTCCCCTACTAAAGCCACATGGTTCCACTCTGCTAAAGCTACGTGGTTCTTCTCGTCAAGGTTGCCACACCTGGGTTTAAATCCCCATGCCAATCTTCCTCTGCAGCCCCATTTCTGACTCCTCCCACAACCAGTTATACCTGCCAGCACTCCTGTATCCTGGCTTTTCTGGGCTGCCATAGCAAGGCCCGGCAGGTGTGGCCCTGTGGTATGAAGCCAATCATCTCCAAGCTCTTATGCAGGCTCTGTAACCAAGGGGAGTTGCCTCCCAGTTACATCCTGGGTGGAAGTCACTCCCTTCTCCCTGGCTCAAAGCAGCCATAGCTATTTATTATATCTATGAAACCAGTTAAAGGTTATAGATATATTAAATGACCGTTCCAGAGGTTAGCTGCAAAGCTGTAGCTATGCAAAACGATTCTCAATGGCCCAGCTCCATGTGTCCCATTCCCCAGTTCAGGCTTGTGGGGGTGAGGACATCTCATATATTTGGTATTTCCTGGACACCCTGAGCTCTGGACACCATCACAAATCCTTCCTTTGGGGGTCCCCTGGCTGCACCCTGTTACACTAACAGGTGTAGCCAGTTGTGAAAAGAGTTGGAAATGGGGTTACAGAGGAGGTTCCAGGCTGAGATTTAAACTAAAGGTGGGCCACCATGTGGGATGGAGACAATGAGGGGGAGACAATGTGAGATCACACAGGAAGAAAAGGGGTGAAAGGACTCTCGCTGGTGAGCCATGAGGAGGTGCCACATGGTTTTGGATTAAGAACTGGAGATCATGGCAACACAGCGGATGGTGTGGGAACCACAGAGACCTGCCCAGTTGAGCACAGATTACTGGGAGGAACTGGGAGGAACTGGGAGTCTAGCCAAGCTATGAACTTTTATTTCTTTTCCTGAGATATGGTACCCCTGAGGCTGGCATCCCCTCAAACCAGCAATCTCTCTTACTCCACCACCAGAGCAGCTAGCCAGCCTCCTGGGACCTGGGGTTAGGGGGGATTTTTGTTTTTATTTCTGATTTTCAGAATGAGCCAGCCTGAGCTCACCTTATCCTCCACATTGCAGGGAACATATGTTGAACTCTCTGAGTGGGGCAAGGCCAGGCCTTCCCCTGAACTTGAAGTGAGGAAGATGCCTATCTTAGATAGCATCCCCTTCCTACTCCAGTGCCTCTGCCATCACAGGGACATTTTCAAGCTTAGGACTGTGGAGGTGGTCTGCTATGCAAGGACTCTGGCACCTTCCTCATTACTCCCCTCTCTTTTATTCAAAACCAACATCAAAGATTTTAAGAGCTCATTTCTCTTGAATTAGACCCCCTGTTTGCTATCCAGATACCAAGCCAGCTCGTACACCTCATATGTTCAGGGGGTCACAGAAGATGTAACACTCCCAGAGGCTCTATACCACAGGTGGCAAACACAAGGCCCACAGGCTGAATCCAGTCCTCCACCTTGTTTTATGTGGCCCAGCACCTTGTCTCTACCCAGCAGCAGCAATGAGCTCTTGCTTTACTGTTAAGGAGCAGTTACATTTATACAGTCCTAAAATTACATTTGGCCCTTCGAAGGCAACCACAAGGCTGATGTGGCCCCCAGTGAAAATGAGTCTGACACCCTTGCTCTTGAGTCACATTCTCTTCCTGATCAAACTTCTGGCCCATATCACCCAAGGCCCCATGTGGAGCACGACTCTATAGGACTGCTGCTGTTGCCACTGTCCCCAGTGGGTCATGGGGCTCTCATCACCGTGGCACTGATCAGTCTGTGGTGCAAGCAGTATTTCAAGATTTAATTCCAGAATTGCAACCTTGGTGTCTTTGGGTCTCACTAGCCAACTGGGATGTATAAGTGGGGCTACTGTTAGGTAAAAACCCAACATCAGTGACTCTTCCCCCCTTCTCAACCCCTTCAAAGTCCTGTTCTCTGCCCAAGTATATCTAGGGGTCTGAGGTTTCACATGTGCTTGAATTGTGCCACCCCAAAACGTGCCTTT
The DNA here is from genome assembly GCA_004027475.1 of Anoura caudifer. Lineage (NCBI taxonomy): Eukaryota > Metazoa > Chordata > Mammalia > Chiroptera > Phyllostomidae > Anoura > Anoura caudifer. The sequence goes on along the minus strand of PVKU01008028.1, from coordinate 49,661 downwards.
AGGATGGATATTGTTTTGTTTTGTTTTAAGATTTTATTTTATTTATTTTTAGAGAGATGGGAAGGGAGGGAAACATCAATGTATGGTTGACTCTCATGTGCCCACAACTGGGGACCTGGCCTGCAACCCAGGCATGTACCCTGACTTGGGAATTGAACTGGTGACCCTTCGGTTTGCAGCTGATGCTCAATCCACTGAACCACAGCAGCCAGGGCTGGCTATTGTTTTTAAGCTGCTTAGAAGAAACAAAAGACTCATAAAGAACCTTTGGCACTTCCCCTTCTGCCTAAGGGAATTCTGATAGAAAAACTTACTTCAGGAAAGGAATCTTAGTACATTCACTTTAGCCTATCTGAATTAGGTGTGGACTACCCTCTGTGCCCTATGGTTTCTAGGTGGCTCAGCAAGTTGTTTACCACATTTTCTCTTCTATCCATGAATTGACTGCTTTCTGTTTGAAACCCAAGATTCCTGCCCCACCTCTCCTTTAACAGAATGGCATATAAACCTCACTGCCCAGTGCATCCTTGGGGTCTTATCTCACAGCATCCTGTACATATATCCATAATACATTTAATCTTGTTAACCTCTTTCATGTTAATTTGGTTATTAGCCCAGCTAGAACTAGAAGGGAAGTTTTTTTTTGTGTGTATATGCCCCAAACACTCTCCAATCCATTCACCAGGAATACAGTAGCTCTGCCTCCAACTCCATCTGACTGTCACCCAACTGAACTGGAGCCTTTAAGTGATGATTCTGATGGAGGTATCCATGCCCAGTGGGGAAATGCCTTTCCATCTTTTCAAAGTCTCCTTCACTGGGGGTCCCAGGGGTCCCATGGAGCTAGAAGAACTGTAGCTTTTTGCCTGGGGTAGAGATCAGGACTGGACTAGGTGTGGTGATGAACAACATCCACTTACTGTTTTAGTTAACAGACATCCTTTGAATCCCCTTCTGTGTAGCCACATGGTGAACAAGATCAATGTGGTGCCTTCATCCATGGAGTGTACAGCCTGATGCAACACACACACACACACACACACACACACACGCTAAAATATAATGATCAAGACTTTGTAATCAGGTCAAGTTCATTGCACTTCTCTGCTGCTTCTGTTTGGGTGAGTTTTGGGTAGGAACACTGTCAACTCTCAAGCAAAGAGCAGCTGACAGCTGTCTTACCAAAGAGTGCTAACACTCCTAAACCCCTGCTGCATGGATCTCCTGGGACCTGGTTTGTTAGGAGATTAACCCTTGCTGGGCAGACAGTGTGTGACTTCATTTATTCTCAGTGACAAATACTCAAAGACAAACATGAATGACATCTGCAGAAGAGCTTTCTTCATCACACTGTGGCTTCCAAACTCTCCATACTATGCAGCTAAACTGGTAGAGAGGCCAGGCCACAGTGACAACCTCAGAAGTGGAAGTGGAAGTTGGGGATTTGCCAGTCCTTGGGAAGAGGGACAGGCCAGTGCAGACATGGGCAGTTGGAAGACTTTGATGAAGAACAGAGGAAGGAGAACTTGCAAGTGGGGGAAAGGGTTGGGGAACATTTGAAACTGGAAAAGTTGGCAATTGTGCTGTCTGTCACTACCAGAACTAATAAGTAGAGACAAAGACTGAATCTTTATGGTTGCTTTATTCAAATGCTGGCAATCGGAGAAGACAGTGGGTTATGTACCCTAAAAACCACCTTAAAGTCTCATCTCAAGCCAACTTTTTTAAAAAGGAGATGAAAAAGGTAGGTAAGGGGTTTGGGAAAAGGTTAATCAGATAAGAGTTGCAGTCTGACAGTGATTTTCCTGGTATTTCTTTATCTACTGATCAAAAATTTTTTAAAAACATTTTTTATGTATTTATTTTTAGACAGAGGGGAAGGGAAGGAGAAAGAGAGGGAGAGAAACATCAATGTGTGGTTACCTCTCATGCATCTCCTACTGGGGACCTGGCCCACAACCCAGGCATATGCCCTGACTGGAAATTGGACTGGTGATCCTTTGGTTCCCAGGCCCGTGCTTATCCACTGAGCTACCCCAGCCAGGGCTAATCGATTCTTTTTCTGTGTCATGGTTCCCTCCCTGGGATACAGGGGCTCAAATACCATCTCAATTACTTGCAGACCCCTGGAGCACAAAATTTAAATTGCTTGTCAACCTCCTAGACTCACATAGGCCATGTATTATAGTACCTAAAGAAACAGCTTTCTACATGCTTTAATCACTTAGGCCTATCAACTATAATTAAAGCTAACTCTTTAACTATTGAGTTCCTCTATCATCCCCACTGTTGGTTTAATCATCTTATTTTTATGAGATTAGGTTCACATGGAAGTAATCATTTTGCTTTTGAGCATATAGGAATAAACAGTCCTTTCATACATTAGAAATAATCCTGCAGGCAATTTGATGTGACTGCTTAAAGGCATAATATACATTAGTGGTGGTTTTGCAATTTGTCTCCACATCTGAAAGCATAAAGCAGTTTTAGTACAGTCAACAAAAATTGCACTCTCTAGCTAGGGCTACATTAGTGATTAAAAACAAATTTTCCCTGTCCACTAGAATTACTATAGGTACCCAATTATATTAATAATTTCAAAGGCTTTTCAGGGGAGTACAAATGCATACCAGACATGAAGTGAAAATTTGTTCAATATAGGTTGTCTTTCTCCTAAAGACAATAGTCAGAGATATTTAGAACATTTTGCTAAGTATACCCAAATATTTTCACCTCATATGGAAGGAATAAGTTCTCCATAACACAGGGAAAATATGTCATTGTTTTCAAAAAATGACTTTCAGTTTCTTTTGTTTTGGTGGTCCATTGTTCTTCTGGTGCTTTTACTCTGGTGTGATGAATCCAAGGTTTTATTGCTGCTAATTTTACCATGATTGGGTGGTGAGGAGTTTGTCCCCAGGTTCAGTCTACTTTTCTTCTATTTGGCTTTCTGGAAACCTTGCCTTCCAAGTCTTTTTTTCCCCCCTTTTTAAAATACTTTCAAATTTTATTGTTGTTCAAGTAGTTTTCTGACTTTTTTCCCCACCTCTCCCCCCACCCCAGCCATCCCCACCTCCTTCCCCTGATTCCACCCACCCTTGGTTTTGTCCATGTGTCCTTTATAGTTGTTCCTGAAAACCCTTTCCCCTTTTCCCCGCATTATCCCCTCCCATCTCCCCTCTGGTTACTGTCCATTTGTTCTTAATTTCAATGTCTCTGATTATATTTTGCTTGCTTGTTTGTTGTGTTGATTAGGTTCCAGTTAACTCAGAAAACTAAAAATGGAACTGCCTTTCGACCCAGCAATTCCACTGCTAGGATTATAGCCTTCCAAGTCTTGAGTAGCACCTTATCTTCAGGCTCAAAATAATTTAGTGAACCTGTTGAGGAGAGGTGTCCAGTACAAGCAAGGTCATCAACCACAGCTAAGGTCTCACTTATATGTTGTACATAGTTCTTTACTTTCACTTCTTGATGTGCATACATATGTCCCAACCCAGACATAGCCCAAAATGGTCACCTGTACAAAATTTCATAAAGATTCAATTGAATCCCACTTTGAGGGACCACCCTTATCCTGAACAGGACAATAGGAAAAGCTCAGTCCCAATGGAGGTGAGTGTCTTGACACAGTTTGGCTATATTTTTCTTCAAGGGGTGACGTATCATCTCTACTGTCCCAGAAGCCTGAGGTCTCCACGCTCTGTGGAGTCCCCTCCACTTGATTCCTAAAAATTTACTAAGCTTCCATGTAATTTCTGAAACAAAAGCAGGTCCATTATTGCTCTGGATGCTGCTAGGTAGGCCAAAGTGAGAGATTATTTCCTTCAGTTGGGCTTTCACTATCACTGAGGATTTCTCAGTTCTGGTAGGATAGGCTTCTAACCATCCTGAGAAAGTGTCAACAAAGACTAAGAAGTAGTTCCATCCTTGGACCCTCGGCATCTGGGTAAAATCTATTTGCCACTGCCCTGGTTGGTGTGGCTCAGTGGATTGAGCACTGGCTCATGAACCAAAGGTCACCGATGTGATTCCCAGTCAGGGCACCTGCCTGGGTTGCAGGCCAGGTCCCCTGTAGGGGGCGCACGAGAGGCAACCACACACTGATGTTTCTCTCCCTCTCTCCTTCCCTTCCCCTATCTCTAAAAATAAATTTAATTTTTTAAAATTATATTTTATAGATTATGCTATTACAGTTGTCCCATTTCTCCCCCATCATTCCCCTCCACCCTGCACACCTCCTCCCACTCACATTCCCCCCCTTAGTTCATGTCCATGTGTCATAAGTTCTTTAGCTTCTACTTTTCCCACACTATTCTTGCCCTCCCCCTGTCTATTTTCTACCCACCATCTATGCTACTTATTCTCTGTACCTTTTCTCCATCTCTCCTTCTCCCACTCCCCTGTTGCTAACCCTCCATGTGATCTCCATTTCTGTGTTCCTGCTCTTGTTCTAGCTGTTTGCTTACTTTGCTTTTGTTTTAGGTGTGGTTGTTAATATCTGTGTGTTTGCTGTCTTTTTACTGTCCTATTTTTTATCTTCTTTTTCTTAGATAAATCCCTTTAACATTTCATATAATAAGGGATTGGTGATGATGAACTCCTTTAACTTGACCTTATCTGAGAAGCGCTTTATGTTCCCTTCCATTCTAAATGACAGCTTTGCTGAATAGAGCAATCTTGGATGTAGGTCCTTGACTTTCATAACTTGGAATACTTCTTTCCAGCCCTTTCTTGCCTATAAAGTCTCTTTTGAGAAATCAGCTGACAGTCTGATGGGAACTCCTTTGTAGGTGACTGTCCCCTTATCTCTTGCTGCTTCTAGAATTCTCTTTCACTTTAATCTTGGCTAATGTAATTATGATGTGCCTTGGTGTGTTCCTCCTTGGGTCCACCTTCTTTGGGACTCTCTGAGCTTCCTGGACTTCCTGGAAGTCTATTTCCTTTGCCAGATTGGGGAAGTTCTCCTTCATTATTTGTTCAAATAAGTTTTCCACTTGTTGCTCTTCCTCTTCCCCTTCTGGTACCCCTATAATTCGGATGTTGGGATGTTTAAAGATGTCCTGGAGGTTCCTAAGCCTCTCCTCATTTTTTTTGAATTCTTGTTTCTTCCTTCTTTTCTGTTTGGTTGTTTCTTCCTTCTTTCTGGTCCACTCCATTGATTTGAGTCCCAATTTTCCTCCCATCACTATTGGTTCCCTGTGCGTTTTTCTTCATTTCACTTATTGTAGCCTCCATTTGTTCTTCTAATTTGCGACCAGAATCAACCAATTCTGTGAGCTTCCTAATTGCCAGAGCTTTGAACTGTGCTTCTGATAGGTTGGCTACCAGTGCTATGAGCTCTGCATCTGATAGGTTGACCAAGTCCTGGTCGCTCAGATGAATTAGCTCCGGGACCCCGTCTGTTCTCCCTTTTCAGCCATCCTTGGTTTAGGTTCTTTTGTTTTTGTCTACTTGGGGCTGTTGTGTAGTGAGGGGCGGGGCCTTAGGCATTCACCAGGGTGGGGCAACCCAGTCGCTGGGTTGTGATGCTGGATGTGGGGGTGGTGTCCAAGAGGGAACAATGGCGCTTGCTCCGCACTTTTTTGTGGATTCCAGTCCCTTCAGCCTCTTTCCTCTATCAAATTGGGCCCTTCTGGTGCTGGTTTCTGTGTGGGTGGGCCCGCACATGCTCCAGGACCCCGTGGGTCTCCCCAGTGAACTCCTGTGAGGCTGGGATTCTCTCCCAGCACCTCAGCCCCTATAAGTATTTTAAATGGGTGCTTTTAGGCTTCACTTCCTGGTGCTGGGGCCCTGCATTGTGCAGTCTGTCTTGCTGCCGGTTTCACCTGGTGTATCTGTGTGTGAATGTGTGTCCACCGTCTGCTGCTTTGTACGTCCCGCTTGGCCTTCTCGGGTTCAGCAATGCCACCGCCTGTGCACCTGGAGTGACTGCGAGCCCAGGACCACCATGGACTTTTTCCGCCACTATCCGATCTGACTCCACCCCTCTTACCAGTCTGGGTGAATTGTTGTTGTTGGACTCCCACACAATTCAATTTTCTTTCTGTCCTGGTTGGGTTTTCTTTTTTTTGGTTCTATATTTTTGTTGTCCTTAATCTTGGTTGTGAGAGGAGGCACAGCATGTCCAGCTACACCTCTGTCTTGGCCAGAAGTCCTAAAAATACTTTTTTAGAAATCTATTTGCCAGTCCACAAGTGGGCATTGTCTTTGGTATTGTTTCCCTTCTTTCTTTTGATGGTGTTTTCTTTTGGCACACAACACATCTACCTGTAGTTTTCCATGTGGCTTTAGAAATTCCAAGACCTGTTAGCCATGGTTTCTCTATTGTTATAAACTTTGAAGGCATTGTCTACTAATTTGGGAGGATTTACATCTATTCCTCCCTGTAATTTTTGAAATTTTTTTCTGATATCAGATTGAAAATCTTGAGTACAACTTTTCTTGGGGTTTTCTGTGAGACTAAATAGTCCTCCGCTCCCCAATGACACTTAAAGGAGATGTGTTCTTGCAAAAGGATCTCATGCAGGACCTCCCAGTGAACAAACATGGAGGTGGAGCCACTTACCTGTCCAGGGTCTTCCCCAGAACACCCCTTCCAGCTGTGCAGACCAGGCACACCAGCTGAGGCTCCAGCTTAGCCTGACAGTCCAGAGGGCTGATCACAAGCCAGGACGATTAGCTTCCTGTACAGGACAAACCAGACACATAACTTTTTTTACTGTTACAATTTCAGATTTCCTTTTTTATTTGCTTACTTTCTGATTGGTTCTGCAGCTTAGAATACAGAAACTTTCAGTCCCTCCCTCTCTCCATTCAGTGTCTATTGACCTAAAGCACACACATTAAGTGAAGATGCTACTTAATGGAATCCTTTTATCAAGTAAGAGATTCTTCATAATTTGAAATTTTTTACTCTGTTTGCAGGTAAAATGTTCCAGAACTGAAGTTATAAAGTCAGTTCAATAACTTAAAAGACCCATCTGTTTACGGAGAGGAGAAATCTGTGCAGAAAAGCTTTCTCTTTCACCTTTTACCCCAACCCCTGCTCCTAAATTCAGGTACGCAGGGGGGACAAGTGATACCTCACTGAGGGTGGGGACCTGCTGAGACTGGATGACACCTTCAGGTGACCAATACCCTGTGTCTGGGCCCTGGTTGTGGACAGTGGCAAGTAGACAGGTGACTCCTTCAGCAGAGGAGACACAGCTGATGGTTTCAAGCTGTGCAGTGGTGGCAGACTATTTTTTTGATGAATGGAGGGACATGAGTGGGCACCGAGAACAACATGGCCACTTTGTCTGTATCACTGTTGCTCTTGACAGAGGCAGATCATCATGAAGCCCTTGGCCATGGTTTTCCTGGACTCTAGGAGCAAGATCTTTAGAGGTCCCCCAGACACTTTCCCCAGATGACTATATCAGAGATGGGAGTGTAGTTTATAGCATGATGCCAACAATAAGGCAATTGGGAATCTCAGGTTGCTTTGAATGGGACATGGTGGTCTGTTCAGGAAGTATAGTGGCAGAACTTAGCACCTATGTTAGCTTCCCTATTACTCTGACCTCTGATCCTTTAAGACACCCCACCCCAGAGTGACTCTGAATCTGAGTCAAGTTCTAAGAGTCTTCTGTTTGTCTTTAGGTTGGTTCCGCCCAAGGGTGAGAACTGTGAAGTTCATGGGGAAGACCTCCGAATCCAGCAGGCATGATAGGTTATCCATTCATTTGCCATTTCTGGTTTCCTGTTATATAGTTGATTTAAAAATATAAGCAGATAAATAATAGCCTTGTGACTGGCATCCCCACCACTAATTTCACTTCCCCCTCACATCATCCTTTATAGCATTATGCAAATTCGATCATGCCCAGCCTCAATTTTTTAAAGGTTTTACTTATTTATTTTTAGAGAGAGGGGAAGGGAGGGAGAAAGAGAGGGAGAAAAATATCAATGTGTGGTTGTCTCTCACGCACCCCCCCCCCCAGATACATGACAAGAAACACAGACATGTGCCCTGATCTGGGAATTGAACCTGCAATCCTTTGGTTCACAGGCCCAAGCTCAATCCATTGGGCTACACCAGCCAGGGCCTCCAGCCTCAATTTTTAAAAAGGTTTTCTACAACATATTGGATAAGATCCAAATCCCTTGGCAGGGCAGGCAAGTCCCTTCAAGTAAGTCTGTCTGATCTCAGGAAAACCTTTTGTAAAAGACAGTTTTTGTGCTCACAAAACAACTATCCCTACTTTCTTACTGGCAAAATTTTACAAATGTTACTTATTCTTTCAGTGCTGTCTGTCATATATCAGAGGAGGAGGTACTCTTGTTATAGGCTAGTAAGGCAGGAGAAGTGGAATAGAGAGGCTGGGACAGAGAGTTACATGTCCAGGCAGGCAGCTTACAGCCATCTAGTAAATCCTATCTTCCATAAACCAAGGGCACTTGAGAGTGTGTGGTTTACACTTCTCCTCCCCACTCAGAGGGTAAATAGCTTAAATCGCCCTACTCAGGAAGATAGCAGAAATCCAATTAGTGCCTAAGGACAGATGAAGTCAAGTGAATAAGTCTATCTTGGCACATAAGCATAAAGCTGATGAATATTCTATTAAGATCCTCCCTTAATATCTCCCCTAAACTCCCAGACTTTAAAGCCTCAAAAATGAAGGACCCAGAGTCCCCATGCCTTTCTATTCCACCTCTTCTACCCTCTCAGGTATGCATTTCCTACTCTAAGGGACCCCATGGGACTTGAAACCAGGGGAGCAACGGGCAGCAGCAGCTCATCCGGGCTGGCCCCTGATCCTGTCTCCAAGGCCTCCTCTTCTCTGACTTCCCAGTGAGCTAAAGCAGCCCTGCCTAGGCTCTCCTGTTGCTTCTTCTGTCCTAGGCCCATCCTTGTTTCACTGTTCCCAGCTTTAATAAGTGTCCTCTAAAAATCATCTAAACTTGTTTTGTGAAATCTTTCCTAAACAAAATCAAGACCCACACACTACCAGCTGGCCCTAGGCAGACCTGCTCTGGACTTCTTTCTGGTACCAGAGACAGACTACTATGATTGATCTAAGCCAGAAGGGCTACTTCTGTTCCTCTTGCTGTTATGGATTTGGAAGTGATATGGGGGAAAGTTGTCCGAGACTCTTCTGGGAAAGGCTTTCTGCCTCTCGTGACAGTTGCAAGAACATGGTAGCTGCAGCAGCCAATGTCTGTGGGAATGAATTCCAAAACACTGAGGACAGGAGAACAGAACAATGGAAAGAAGCTGGGTCCTTGATGACATCATCATCAAGTCAATAAATTAACCTGGAACCTTCCAGAGTTTTTATTTAAGTTTCTTCTGATGCTTGCAGCCACAAGCATTCTAACTGATAAACCTTTCCAATATCATCTTTTACATTCACCTTCTCTTTGCCTCTACTTAAAGCCTGTAGGGTCTCTCTTACCTCCACACTCTTGCACATAACAGCTCCCTCTGTCCGGAAAACTCCCTCCCTACTTCTTTTCCTGGAAACTCTATTTATCCATCACATGTGGCTTAGGTGTGACTTCCTCTGTGAGGTCTTTGCAGCCCTCTGACAGAATGCCCCCCAGGGCTCCAGTCTCCATGTGAGAAATGCTTCCATTTCTGAACTGGATAAGAACTTCCCACCTTTTCTTATCAAAATCACATTATGAGCAAAAATATCTCCCAACCTTCTTTTACTAAGCTTTCTAATGGGAAAATTAAGACATCTAACAGACACCAATTATTTGAGGGACAAATATAACTTTGTAAACATTTAGAATTTTAAATTTAAAAATCCTTTCATTATGGAAAATTCGCAACATATTTAAAAGGAGAGGCGATGCTCTAACAGACCCTGTTGTACCCACTACCCGGCTCTGTGTGTGAGCCCATGGCTGGTCCTGGGCCGGCTGCCGCCAGCCCCACCACCCACCACCGGACCCACCACCCGAGCCTCTCAGGCAGCCAAACATCGCATCATTTCAGCCTGATGGAAGAGGAACAGCTTTCTTTTTTAAAAACGCAGTCACAAACCATCATCATGTCTCAAAACATCAACATTAATTCCTTCATAGTATCATTAAATGTCCCATCAGGGTTAAAGAGTTAATTTTCTCTGTTCTGATTATTTTGTACACACACACAGTTTCTTAGAAAATAAAGATTCAAAAAGATCCATATGTTGCAATTGGTTGGTATGCCTCAGGTTCCCTTTAAAAATTATTTAAATTTCATTTACCCCACATTCTACTTAATACTATGATCTTCTAGCTTAGCCAGGTTTTCTTTTCTTCTTAGCATTCCTAACAGCACCAGAGTTTGAAGGGCAAGATGGCATGCATGCCCAAGCACGCAGGACAGCTTTAGTGGTCAGTGACCTGGAGGTCATGATAAGTGAAGCCTTTCTCAAGGAGAAAGTGGAAAGGAGCTGCAAAAGCTTTTCTGAACACAAAAAAAGAAGGTATTTTCTTTTGCTTTTTAAAAAAATTACAGTGCCTCTATATCTGTATCTCAGTTTCATCAACTCCTTAATTTTGTCAGTCTATTTTATGGGGACAAATGCTTTCCATCAAGAGCTAACCTAAGAAGACCCTCTTACATTTGTGGTGTGATTGTAGACTGGTCGAATTTCCATGGAAGGCAATTGGCCAAGTCTACAAAAAAATCACAAGTTTCCTTTCATTCAGCAATTCCACTTGTATGAATCTCCCCCCCCCCCCAAGAACACACACACTTGTGTGTGAAACAATGCCTGGAAAGTTGCTTGCTGCAGCTTTGTTCATGCAAAAGGTTGGCAATAACTCAAATGGTCATGACTAGGGGACCGGTGTTTCAAAGGAGGGTATTTCCAGTCCTGGCTGGGTGGCTCAGTCTGTTGGAGTGTTATTCCATACATGAAAAGTTGGTGGGTTTGATCCCCCATCCCCGTTGGGGCACATATGAGAAGCAACCAATCGATGTTTCTCTCTCACATCAATGTTTCTCATTCTCTCTCTGTCTTCCTTCCTAGTTTTCTAAAATCTATAAATATATCCTTGGGTGAAGATTTTTAAAAGAAGATGGTATTTCCATACAGTGGAGCACAGTGCAGCTATAAAAAAGATATATAAGCTCCTTCTATATCGATATTAAACAATACCCAAGTTATACTGATAGTAAAAAAGCAAGGGGAAGAATAGTGCATGTGTGCACGTCTGTGTCTGTATTATGAATCTGCATGTATATGTGTACAAGGGCACGAGTAACCATTGGCATCGCTGCCTCTGGGGAAGGGACCAGGATGGCCTCACTGAAGATACTTTTAGACCTTTTGCATTTTGAACTGTGAAATGTACTACATATTGAAAGTAAATTAAATAATCTAAATATAAAATGAAACAGTTAAAGGACTCAGATGAGGGATTAGGAGTGACCCTTTTCAGAACTCACAGGGCATGACCTCCTTTCGCTTGGCCTGCAGGATGCCTTGCTGCCCTGGTGCTCTCTGACCCTCCCCAACCTCTCCAGCTCAGGTCCTATGCTGGCCACCCTTCTCAGCCATCCTTAAACATGGGGCTCTTCAGGACTCAGCCGGGGTTCTCTTGTCATTCTACACCAGTGGTTGTCTCTCATTCCTCCCCTGTGGGACCATAGTTCACAGTACTTTACTCTCATGTGTATGTGCAAGGCCCCCATTTTGTCTATTTATTCCATTTTAACCCTTCCTCTATCAATTCTATGCTCCTCTTCGCTGGGTAGCCATTCTAGCATGCTCCCTGTCTCCCCTCTTGCTTGAATGTGTTTGTACAAACTGTATCACTATTTGGTGTACATGGACTTAATGGGAGAAACTTGGTCCTTCTTGCTGATGCAGTAAAGAATTACAGGTCAGTCCTGGCTGGTGTGGCTCAGTGGATTGAGTGCCGGCCTATGAACCAGAGGGTCACCGGTTTGATTCTCAGTCAGGTAACATGCCTGGGTTGTGGGCCAGATCCTTGGTTGGGGGTGTGTAACCTATTGATGTATCTGTCATGCATTATTTTTCTCTCCCTCTCTTTCTCCCTCCCTATGCCCCCTCTCTAAAAATAAATAAATAAAATCTTTATTAAAAAAAAAAAAGAATTACAGATCAGGAAGCCTATTAGCATGCAGGCAAAGTTTATTAGTACTAAGTTCTAATGGGAGAGCAAAAGCAAGGGTGGCAAGAGGTGGGGGTGGCAAGAGCAGGGAGGCTAGAGGCCAGGTGGCCAGGGGACCCCTGGCTGGAGTCCCCCCATGTGGCAAGAGAGATCCAAGAGAATGAGTGAGTCCTTTGTTCTGAGGACTTATGTAGTTGGTGGGATTGATGGATAAAGGTGGTTCCAGTGTTCCCTCAGGGAGATGCGACTACCCAAATTTAGGTATGTGTGTAGGGGGGTCTGTTAGTCTGAATCCTTATCTTGCTCCATATTCTATTTTTCATTTTGTACATGACAGGAGGCAGGCAATTAACCAAAGTTGGTTTATGGGTTTGTTTGTTGTTTTCTTTTTTTGAGCCCTGTAGTCCCCCTTCCCTACTCCCTTCCAGGCCTTGGGATGAATACACAGTCTCAAGGTTTTACTTTGCCCAGCTAGTGGAGAGGATACACACAGACTTTCAAGGGCTCCCCTCCTCCTGCGCTATCACAGTTTTTGTTTGTCTTGTTCGGAATGCCTGGCAATCTTATTGGACAAGGCTCAGGGCTGCTGGGTCAACAGGTGAGACACATCTTCCTTTGCTTCTAGCCTCCTGTATTAAGTTCTTTATTAGATTGTAATGATGAGAGCCCTGCCTTTATTTCCCCTTTGGCTGCTCATCTGTAGCTGCTACATAATATTCTCTTAAACAGTATCAAATAGTATATGTTATAATTCTCATTCTATTTTTTACTTTGTCATTCAGTGCTATGTCTTTAAGACCCATCAGTATTGTCTTAGAGAATTGAACTCAACCCTGGCATGATTTATAAGCCCAGTCATTCATTTATCTGAGCAACAAGCATTTATTGAGCACTTATTATGTGCCAGCCCTACAGTCATAGTAGGTGAGCAGAAGCTCACCTACTCAGTCATAGACAGAGCTGATGGAGAGAGAGGAAAACAGCGGGATCATGAAAGCAGATGAGGCTGCAGGGGCTGGCAGGGGCTGTGTGAGTCATGTTGGAGAATTTTATCTATATCTATGAGAACAAAGGGAATCGTTAAAGAGTTTAATCAGGGAAGAGCATGATCGGAGGTTCATTTTGAAAAAGTTCCTCTGCCTGTACTGTGAAGGAATAATTGAAGTGGCCCAGGATGGGTCTTGGATTCTCTCAGGCAAGAGAGCATACAAATTAGGAGGACTGATGGAGGAGATGGAAAGACATTTCCATATTTGAGAAGTAATTAGGGAGTAAAATCCACAGAAACTGGTACCTGGTTGGATATAGGTATGAAGGAGAGGAAGAGGTGTCAGGTGCCTGCTGAGACACCAGGCTTGCATAGCTGCGTGGTGGTGGCCCTCTTCTGAGAGAAGAAGCACCAGAAGAGGTCCAGTTTAGGCAGCAAGGACAAGTAGCTTTATAATGTGCAAATTATTTTTTAAAACTTCAAGAGTAACAAATTATTACTATTTTGTGTATATGTACATAAGAAAGAGATAACATTTGTTACTGTTTTAAGCTACTAACTTTTGGGATAATTTATCATACAGTGACAGATAACTAATGGAATGGATTTTTACCAAATTTGAAGGTTTTGTTTGATAAAATATGACTTAAAATATATCTAATTTAGTGGGGCTGTGGTGTCACTTCATAAAAACTTGTCAGTCACCCACCAAAGCAGCTTAAATTTGTGTACAAAGACATTCCAAGCCTCCCAAGATGCTCTAGGTGAAGAAAAAAAAAACAGTAATGGCAAGAAGAAACCTCAGCCAGTGGCTGTAACAGTGAGCCTGTGAGCGCTCAGGCTGCAGTGCAGGCAGCTCCAGGAACTGTGCTGCAGGTGGGGCAGATGTGTATTAATGCCAGTTCCTAATGGGGAACTAATGCAGTTCCTAATGCAGGGTTCAGTTAGTCTCTGATATGGAGATATCATCAACTGGCCTCCATAAATCATAGGCCTTTGTAAAGCTCAAAGGAAATAATGTAGGAAATGGTTCAGGAACACACGAGAACTATGCAAATACACCAAGGATTATGTATCAGTCAGAAAAATGTAGTTTTTAAAAATATATATATTTTATTTATTTATTTTTAGAGAGAGGGGAAGGGAGGGAGAGAAACATCAATGTGTGGTTGCCTCTCACGCACACCCTACTGGGGACCTGGCCCACAACCCAGGCATGTGCCCTGACTGGGAATCGAACTGGTGACCCTTTGGTTCGCAGGCCAGCAGTCAATCCACTGAACCATACTAGCCAGGGCAAAATTTAGGGTTTTTTTAATGGTGACAAAAACTCCCAACTCTTAAGGGCTCTCAACATCTGTGGTTTATTTTTTGCTTGTGCTATATGTCCATTACAGGTTGGCAGTAGCTCTGTCCCTGTCCTATCACACCAGAGCCCAGATGGAGTCATGGAGAGCCATACACTGGCCTTCAAAGCTGGTTCCTGGATGTAAAACAAGGCCCTTGTGCTCACATTTCATCGTCTAGAGCAGGTCATGTGGACAAACAACATGAAGTATGAAAGTGTAATCTGGCTATATTTCTGCTCATTCCATTGTTTTCTTTCTTCTCGATGTTCCAAGATTCCTTCTTCTATTATCTCCTTTTTGTTTTAATAATTTGTTTTAGTCATTCTTTTAAGGTATGTATGCTGATGACAAATTCTCTTAATTTCTCTCCCCTAAGAACATCTTGATTTCCTCTTCATTCCTGAAGGATTCTGAAATGAATGTGGGATTCTGGGCTGACACTCCTTATCCGGCAGCACATAAAAGTGTTGTGCCACTTCTTCTGGCTTCCATGGTTTGTCACTTGAACTGCTTTTCTCCTATAGGTAATGTGTCATTTCTTGCTGCCTTCAAGATGTTTTTGTTTTCGGTGTTCAGGAGCTTCATTATGATGGGCCTTGATGTGGATTTGTTTGAGTTTATTCTGTTTCTGGTTTGCTCAGCCCCTTGATTCTGTAGATTTGTGTCTTTCGTCAAGTTTAGGAAATTTTCAGGCATTATTTCCTCAAATTCTTCTTTAGCTCCACCTTGATTTCCCTCTTTTTGTGAGACCCCAATGACACAAATATTAGATCTTTGGTTATAATCACAGGTCTTCTCCATTTTGCTGTTGAATTTATCTGGTAAATTTTAAATTTTTGTCTTGATATTTTTCAGCTCTCAGAAAAGAGCCCTGTAGCAGGAGGCTCTTTGCTATTGGGCAAAGA
The DNA here is from genome assembly GCA_004027475.1 of Anoura caudifer. Classification (NCBI taxonomy): domain Eukaryota; kingdom Metazoa; phylum Chordata; class Mammalia; order Chiroptera; family Phyllostomidae; genus Anoura; species Anoura caudifer. The sequence goes on along the minus strand of PVKU01008028.1, from coordinate 34,299 downwards.
TAAAAATCTGGGGTCCTCACTTAGTCTTTTTCAATCCCACCCCAGGAAGGAAGAGGAGGCACTCCAGGGACCTTCATAAGGCCGGGTATCAGAGGAAGTCTAGGCCCCTCACCTAGTCCTTGCTGATTGGGGTGGGGATGTGTAACAGGAGGGTCAGACCATCAATAGACACCAGGGAGACCCCAATCTGGGGGACCCTAATCTGGCACAAGAGGCTGCTTCCCACTCCTGCCAAGAGAAGGCAGTGGGTGGGGAGAACTGCCAAGGCAGCAGACGGAAGCAGCCAGCCTTCAGCAGAAGGTAGGCTGGGCTGAGGGAAAAGGGAGACTTCTTCAGGCCAACTGTAAACAAAGGAAACTCTACATAAACCAGAATGTGTTGCCCTGACAACCAAGCAGCCTGTGCCTTTCCCAGCAGGGAGGGATTGGGGGAGAAGGCTACTGCCTCCTGCAGTGTCACTAGCAGCACAGCTGGCAGGAGAAGGGGCAGGACTGTACTGCCAAGAGGAACACCTTAAAGGGATTGGGAGGCACCAAAGGCAGCTCTCGATTGAAACTGGAGCTGGGGCATGCTTCCATATCCCTGGGGAAAGTGAACAATCAATGCAGCTTGTGACACAGGCTGCATAGCACCTGGGTGAGCAGTGGGGGCTGGATGCTATGCCCTAGGTGACTGGAGATTTTACCCTCCTATGCAACATGGTGGCTGCAAGAGGGGCAAAGGCAAACATGGCCAACATTAGCCTTCATTGGTTGAAAAAGTGGACACTCCCATTGGCTTCCTATGTGTGGGATTTTGGGGAGAGGATGTTAAAACAGAAGACAGGCAGAAGCTATTCTCTCTTTCTTGCCTTGTCTCACAAGGGCAGGAGAGAGGGTGGGACCAGCATGTGCTGGGCTCACCTGGGTCTTAGGCCTTGCCTGTTGGAAGCCAGCTCTTGGAGCCAGGCACCAGCTCTTGGGATGCTGTGTAGCACACCACATGAGTGCTGGACTGCTTCCACTCTCTCACCCTGAGAGAATGTATGGAGGCTGAGAGAAGCACACAGAGGTGTGAGCTGGGAAGTTCCCCACAAATGGAGCTTCCCCTGCAGGATCATCTGGAGTGATCTGGCAGTGCACTGCAGATCCTGAGTGAGAGCTGCTGCAAGGCAACGGTGACTTTGGCTGGCACCAGAGAGAGAATGGGCCTGGAGCTGGAGAGAAGGAGACCTGTTGGAGTAATAACCCCAGGTTACAAATAAGCAATAATGGGGAATTTCTGGACGTGGATTTGGACTTAATCTTCCTGGGGGTGGCTGGTTTTCTATGCCTTGTGGGAGAGGTGGGCTCAGAGCAGGAATGCTCCCAGTCCCCTCAAATTGGGAGCTCTGTTAATAAAAACCTGTTTCCTTCCCCATGATCTTTGTCTTATGTGTGTACAAGGTGGCAGGCAGCCAGAACCCAGGCTGCCTGGTTGCGGATGGAGCTGCATTGTTTTCTTTGTCTCAGCTTTTTGTCTGGCTAAGTTCAAATGCTTTTTAAAAAATATATGACATTAGTTATGCTCATTATAAAAAAATTAAAACATACACAAAATACAAAGTATAAAGTAAAACTTCCTTTCTTTCCTCATCCGTAGGCCTCAGTGATTCCCTGCAGGAATCATTCTATAGTATCCACACAGGTCCACACAAATGTACACACATAAGTATTTATAGACACATATATACTACTCTAGTGCCCAAGTGTCCCTGCATCTCTGCTTGGTGGCTTTCTCTAGTACCATGGGAACTTGCTCAGACATTGAAGACAGCCTAGAACTGCCAGGGAATTAATACTTCCAAGGGCAACTGACCATTGATAATAGAGAGGCTGTGGTAAGTGCTGTGGACTGAATGTGTCTCCCCTCCTCCCATATTCATATGTTGAAGCCCTAATCCCAAATGTGATGGAATTTGAGGTGGGGGTCTCTGGGAAGTGACTAGGTTTAGAAGAGGTCATGAAGGCGGAGCTTCCATGATGGGATTTGTGCTCTTGTAAGAAGAAGAAGACAGCCACCTGTGAACCAGGAAGAGTTCTCACCAGACACCAAAATTTTCCTGCACCTGGATGTTGAACTTCCCCATACGGAAATGAGAGAAACAAATGTTTGCTGTGAAACCCACCAGTCTGTGGTTTTTTTTAATAGCATCCTAAACTAAGATGGTGGGTAAAAACTTCATTCCTTGGGGAGAGAAAGCTGAAGAGCATTCTATATAGTTCCTTAGAGGGTCCCCAACAGTTTTAAGTCCCAGTTGCCCCCTACAGTCATTTGCTTATCAACATACTTTATTGGGTTCTTTTCCTACCCACCTCACTCCTCCCAGACCTTTATCTGTGCTTCCTGGCCTCTGACCAAATAAGCTACTTTTAGCAAGTCCTTGTTCTAAGGAATGCTGTTAGAGAAACTTAACTAAAACAATAATTGTTGTGCTATTCACCTCTGTTAAGAAACATTTAACTGTCTTCCTTTCCTTTCCTTTCCTTTCCTTTCCTTTCCTTTCCTTTCCTTTCCTTTCCTTTCTCTTCTTTTTCTCCTTCTTTTCTTTTCAAACAAGGTAATGGAAACCATGTACACATCTTTGCACACCTGTACAAATATACCCATTTGTAGGATAAATTCCTAGGGGTATAAAGCTAGCTGTTGGGTGACATTATTATGCACATCTAACATTTTCATAGACATAGCCATTTTCTTTTTCTTTATTTTCTTTGACACCCATTTTCTTCAACAATTTATGTAAACTTATTTGGGAAAATTTCTACAAATTCTCACCTCAATTCTTGCTCCTGTCATGTAAATTCTCTTTGGAGTTTCCCCCAAGTGCCTGCCTTATGATCCCCAGTACCCCGGAGACCCAGATTCTAACTTCCTTGCAATGGACTTTGAAGGTGGGAGATTTCTGATCTTTAAAAAAGGATTCAATCCCTGCAGGTTTCCCTGGAGACTCCTGAAGGCCCAGGTTTAGCTTAGCCCTGCTCTGAGCTCTGGAACTTGAGTAACATATAGACCTTTTTGGAAGGAATTCAATTCTCATGGACTTTACTTAAATTATTTTTATTGCTTAATGTGTGCATACCATGTACAAACACAGTTAACTACAAATTTCTTGTGCTTCAGAACTTAAACAGTTATAAACCAAAACAGAGTAACAATAAATCAAACAAAAGTAGGAAGGCAATTAAAACTAACAGTAATTTTGTTACCAGAAAGGGGATCTGACCCTGAGCAGGTCTGACTAGGGCAGGCACGTAGTGTGTGGGTTCTTGATGTAGCTCAGGAAAGATTTCACACCACAAGTGCAGGTGATTTTTAGAAGACATTTATTATAGCTGGGGACAGTGAAATGAGGAAGGGCTTGAATAGAAGGAGCAACAGGGGAGAGCCTAGGTGGGCCTGCTTTTGTTCTCCAAAAATGTTATAGGAAAGAAATGAGCTGAGATGAGGATGCTGACAGCTCACTGAGAAGTAAAAGTCCAGTGACAGAAGTGAGCCAAGGTGGGGCTACTATTGGCTTATTGGGAAGTTGGAGAAAAGGGGGCCCTGGGGACAGGGTCAGAGGGTTAGCCTGAGACAAGCTGCCAACCGCCCATTGTTGCCTGGGTTACAAGTCTCATGGGGTCCCTTAGAGTTCAGGAGATGTGTGCCTGTGCGGGAAGAAGATGGGGAAGGGAAAGGCTTGGGCTTACTCCTGGGAGGGAGAGTATACACTGGGACCTCAATTTTGAAGGTTTTTAAAGCCTGGAAGTTTAGGGGCAATATTAGGTGAGGATTTCAATAGAATATTCATCAGCTTTATGCTGATGTGCTAACATGAGATTTATTCCTTGGGCTACATCTGTCCTCGGGTGTGGTTGGCAAATGGCACTAATTGGATTTCTGCCATCTCCCTGAGTAGGGTGATGTAAGCTATTTACCCTTTGGTTGGGGAGATGCATAAACTACTCACTCTCCAGTGTTCTTGGTTTAGGGAAGATAGGATTTGCTGCATCGATGCAGACTGCTTGTTTAACTGTCTGTCTCAGCTTCCCTATCCTGCTTGTCTTGGCTTACCAGCCTCTCTCAATTTGATGAGTTGAAGAGTTGTTTTTCTGAAATGCAGTTGCTTCTGGGATCATGAACATGCTGACTGATGCAGGTTCTTTTGAAATTGACACAATATTCTGTTGTGTGCTTGCTGATCACTCAGTTCTTCCCCTACTTGTCTATTCAAATTATTCAAATCTTTGACAGTACATGTCCACTGGTACAAATGTAATCCAGGCAATTAAGAAGTGCTAGCTTGCTCTGGCTAGGTAGCTCAGTTAGAGCATCATCTAAATATGCTGAGGTTGCAGGTTAGGTACCCAGTAAAAGCACTCAAAAGAATCAACCAATGAATGCATAAATGAAACAACAAAGCAATGTTTCTCTGTCTCTCTCTCATTTCCCCCCCTCTAAAATCAATAAATAATAAAAAATAAATAAAAACAAGTGCTAACTTGACCTTAAGAAAATGACAGGCTCAAATGCAGGTACTCACATGTAGGCCAAGAGCAGGTGAGCCAGACCATGCTCGTGATGCTTTTTAAAAATTACCAGTGAGCCTGGCTGGGTAGTTCAGTTGCTTAGAACATTGTCTGGATACACAAGGCTGTGGGTTTGATCCCTGGTCAGGGCACATATAAGAATCAACCAATGAATGCATAAATAAGTAGAACAACAAATCGATGCCTCTTTCTCTCTCTAAAACTCAATAAATAAAAAATTTTCAAAATTACCAATGAAATGAAAGCATGAAATTGAATAATTTTCACATGTTCACTCATGGGTCCTAAGGAGTCCAGGGACCTCAGTTTGAGAAACATTATCCTAGCACTGACTTTGACATCCAGGGTGAGCTTTAGCTGATCGTCTGCAATTGTTGGATCTCTATACATTCTTCATACACAAACAAGAACGATTTGGGCCACCACCATTCCTGGGAAATGAAGGAAGTTAGAGGATCTTCAAGGAATATAAAGAAAGGGATAAGACTACAACTTCCAGCCAAGATGGAGGTGTAGGTATACACACTGCACCTCCTTGCACAACCAAAAGAAGAACAACAACAATTTAAAAACAAAAAACAGCAGAACCGACAGAAAAATCAAACTGTATGGAAGTCCGACAACCAAGGAGTTAAAGAAGAAACGTCCATCCAGACTGGTAGGAAGGGCAGAGACTGGCAGCTGGGCAGAGAAGACTCGAGGCAAGGTGGTGGCTGGAGGACCAGGGTGGGCAAGGCGGCAGCTGGCCTGGCTGGCAAGACAGCAGCGGGCAGACCCAGCTAGGCGGCAGATTGAGGACTGGGCGTTCTCACATTCACGTGCAGATAAACTGAGAGAAACAACTGGGGAGCAGGACTGACCCAGCTGCCCAGGGCCCCAGGGCAGGAAAATAAAGCCTTAAACCACTGATTGAGAACACCTGTGGGGGTTGAGGCACCAGGAGAAACTCCCAGCCTCACAGGAGAGTTCGTTGGAGACCCACAGAGTCCTAGAATGTACACAAGCCCACCCACCTGGGAATCAGCACCAGAAGGGCCCAATTTGCTTGTGGGAAATGAGGGAAGTGACTGAAAGTGGCAGAGAGCCAAGCAAGTGCCCTCTTGGACCCCTCCCCCACATACAGTGTCACGACCCATTGATGGAGTAACCTCACCCTGGTGAATACCTAGGGCATTGCCCCTCACTATGTAATAGGCATGTCAAGACAAAAACAAAAACAAAAACAAAAACAAAAACAAAAACAAAAAGTCCCAAATGAAAGAACAGATCAAAGCCCCAGAAAAAACACAACTAAGCAACGAAGAGATAGCCAACCTATCAGATGCACAGTTCAAAACACTGATAATCAGGATGCTCACAGAATTGGTTGAATTTGGCCTCAAATTAGATGAAAAAATGAAGGCTACGCTAAGTGAAATAAAGGAAAATGTACAGGAACCAATAGTGATGGGAAGGAAACTGGGACTCAAATCAACAGTGTGGACCAGAAGGAAGAAAGAAACATTCAATCAGAAAAGGATGAAGAAACAGGAATTCCAAAAAAATGAGGAGAGGCTTAGGAACCTCCAGGACATCTTAAACATTCCAACATCTGAATTATAGGGGTGCCAGAAGGAGAAGAGGAAGAGCAACAAGTGAAAAACTTATTTGAACAAATAATGAAGGAGAACTTCCCCCATCTGGCAAAGGAAATAGACTTCCAGGAAGTCCAAGAAGCTCAGAGAGTCCCAAAGAAGGTGGACCAGAGGAGGAGCACACCAAGGCACATCATAATTACATTAGTCAAGATTAAAGATAAGGAGAGAATCCTAGAAGCAGCAGGAGAAAAAGAGACAGTTACCTACAAAGGAGTTCCCATCAGACTGTCAGCTGGTTTCTCAAAAGAGACTTTACAGGCAAGAAGGGGCTGGAAAGAAGTATTCCAAGTCATGAAAGGCAAGGACCTCCATCCAAGATTGCTCTATCCAGCAAAGCTTTCATTTAGAATGGAAGGGCAGATAAAGTGCTTCTCGGATAAGGTCAAGTTAAAGGAGTTCATCATCACCAAGCCATTATTATATGAAATGTTAAAGGGATTTATCTAAGAAAAAGAAGATAAAAAATATGAACAGTAAAATGACAGCAAACTCACAGTTATTAACAACCACACCTAAAACAAAAACAAAAGCAAACTAAGCAAACAGCTAGAACAAGAACAGAACCACAGAAATGGAGATCACCTGGAGGATTAGCAACAGGGGAGTGGGAGGGAGAGAGAGGGGGGAAAAGGTACAGAGAATAAGTAGCATAGATGGTAGGTAGAAAATAGACAGGGGGAGGGCGAGAATAGTATGAGAAATGTAGAAGTCAAAGAACTTATAAGTATGACACATGGACATGAACTAAAGGGAGGGAATGTGGGTGGGAGGGGGTGTGCAGGGCAGGGAGGAATAAGGGCGGGGGAAATGAGACAACTGTAATAGCATAATCAATAAAATATATTTTAAAAAAAGAAAGGGATAAAACTTATCACAGACCTCTAGAGTTTGAAAAATAATGATGGCTAAGACCCTCCAGGCTAGTTTTGGCTTTGGAGTAAAAAGGATTTGAGTTGGAATTCTAGATCTAGCAGTTGCTGTGTATGTGTCCTGTGGGCAAGTTACTCAACTTCTGGAATCCTCAATTTCTGCCCCTGTAAAAGTGGACATATTTCACAATGCCACTACCCAGAGCTGCAGTGAGGGACGAATGAGGTGATTCTGGAAAGTGCTAAAGCAGAGCCTGGGAACCAGCAAGGCTGGTAATCAGCAGCCATCATCAGGAAGGGGCTCAGGGTTGCTGAGACTGCCACAGGCACTTGGTGAACAATAACAGAAAACAGAAAGTGAAGATTCTAAAATTCTGCCTATAAACTATTTTCCTGATGTATGACTGTCAGAATATTTCACCCTAATGAGCCCTGCAGCTGTTCTAACTTCCTCTCAGCCTTTCTCAATTCTCCCCTCCATCTGCCTCCCAGCTGCTCTACCCTACCTTCCCACCACATACTTGAATCTCTTCCTCTCCCCCAACCAGGCTTTCTCGTTTTTTCTGCAGTGGTGTTAGTGACCTGTGCAGTGAGTGCCCCCCAGTGTCCTTGTCATTCATTGCAGGGACCATGAGACCCATGAAAGATTGATGGAAGGTGGGGTTTCCAGTGGGTGGACAGAACTCAAGAGGTTCAGATGAGCATCCAGTCCAGCCCCTCAGAGCCTGATCTGTCTCCTCCCAGTTTGGAAGAGTAAGGTGGAGGATCTAGGTGAAGTCCTTGGTGGGAAGCAGCAACTTGCCACAGAGATTAGATCTAAAGCAACTTACGGCCTCTCTGGACTTGGTTCCCTTTTTATGAAGAACCCTAACCCACCCACCTTAGTGACTGCAAGGAGATGACGAAATGACAGGTAAAAATACCAGGAGAATACCTAGAATGTGCACTGCTTTCCTGCAGGAGCTCACCATTTCCTCATGGCATTCTGGGATGGGAGGCTGGGGTAAAACACCAGGGGTGTGTGTATAGGATTAAGGTGGATTGACCCCTCTCTCTCCCTCAACCTTGCTCTGCACTGTGCATCTAGCACTTTGCTTCCAGAACCACTTCTAAAATAACATAAATCTGATCATGCGACTTCCCAGCTCAAATCTTAAGGATCTTCCTTCTCACTTTCAGAATAAGCCAAACTACTAATGAGGTCACCTCACCTTACCTTGCCTTTCTGGGTGTGCTCACCCAGACAGACCCTGTCTTCCAGTCACACTGCATTTTCATATAACCATGTTCACCCCTCCCTGAGATTGTTCCCTCAACACTTTCAGCCAGGAATGGCCTCGTCTCATCTCTGCAAAGTTTTGTCTAAATTAAGGCCCAGTTCAAGCTCCTACTTTCCCATGAGGTCTTCAGCAATCTCACCCTCTACTCCACACAGAGGTCCTGGGTTCCTACAACCCCTTCCAGCTCTGACTACAGCACAGGTCAGCTGTGTTCCATGCTTATAGAAATACACATGCACATGCATGCACGCATATGATGGCGTCTGAAAAATAATGTCGACTAGGTTGCAGCCCAGTGCACACAGAGCCACGTGCACACTCTGGCCAGCATGTCAGGATGGAGAGGTATTCGTACAAGGGAAAGGAGGTTAAGGGAAGGGGAATTTGGAACCTTAGAACTTTAGGATAAACATAGAGTTCTTGCTGTAGGGCTCTCTTGTATGGTTCTCATTATTACTTAAGAGAATGAGAAGTTCCATAAGCTCTAGTTCCTCCCATAGGCCCTCCAAACTGATTGTTTGCTAAGTTCCAGTTAGTCTTTATCAACATATCCCCATACATTTACACACATACACACATGCACACAAACACACACATGCATACACACATGCATGCCTGGCTCCCCCTCTAGACTGTAAATGCCAGGAGGGCAGTGAGTGCATTTTTCATAGCTCTTACTGTCAGACCCCTGCCTTGCACAAATAACTGAGGAATGAGTTGGGAGGTGGAACTTAGAGACCCAAGTGACACATGAGAAAGCCACAGAGGGAGATCACCCACATTCGTGGACTTTGGATGGTTGCTTTCATTGAAAGCACCTCTCACAAAATCATCCCAGCAGGCTCCCCAGGCAGGGCAGACATTATTATTTCCATTTTAAGGGTGAGGGAACTAGGGTGTTATACATGGTGAGTGGCAAGTTCACTCCTGGCCTCTCAGAGGAGAGCCATGCTCCTTGGTCCTCAGGTGATGCTCTGAGTCCTGGGTCCTGGTGCTGTGAGAAGCATCAGTACTCCCTCCTCCCCTCCTCACCCCTCCAAACCCAATTAGTCACCTTTGGGTTTGGTTGACTGGTTTCCAAGCCAAAAATCAGAGCACCTTGTCTGGCAAGGATATTTGTACTTCAGAGGGGACAGGTCAGACTATGTTTAAAATTGGGGTTGTTCTTAAAAACTAAGGGTGACTTCTGGCCGCAAATACTTCCTATGGGCCATTGGTACAGTGGGGGCAGCCAGCTAGGAAACTGGTACTCTGGTTATCCCCAGAGTGCAAAACCTGAGAGAAGGAAGAGAAGTGTTATGGACTGAGGAGGCCTCCAAAAGACCACCACCAATCAATTCTAATCTCTCTCCTTCCACCCAGGGCTGTCCCTCCACCTGGATCCTCCCTGTCAGGAGGACCAAATGCCCCTAGCCGAGCCCTCAGCACAGCCAGCTTGGCAGCTTTCTCCCAAGCTGCCTCCCTCCACCATCCTTTGTCTGAGGGCTCTTTGTCTGAGGTCTCCCTTTGGTTCAGTTTCTCAGTCCTGGCTTCCCCTCCCTTCCTCCCAGACCAGGCTGTTCCTTCCCTCTCTGCAGGGGCTGGGAGGCTCAGAGAGGGGAGCTGGATGGGTTGCCATGGTCACGTTGAAGCCAAGGCAGCTGGCCCAGGCAGCTGCTCGTGGCCATGAAGGGCAGACAAAGACAGGCAGCCTTGGCAGCTTCAGACCTGGAACCACTGAAGGCCTGAGACTGAGGGATTGGGACCCAGGACTGAGCGGGAGGTGAGAGGAAGCCAGAGCTGAACTGGGAGGGTAGGAATGGGAACTGAGCTGGACTCTCCCCTTGAGAGAGGGACCAGGCTGGCTAAACTGGAGGGGAGCTCCCAGAGCCTGGCAAGAGGAGGGGAAGGATGGAGAACAGACTTTCACTATGTGCTGAGGGGCTAGGGTGCCCCCAAGGGGAGGTGTTTGGCCTCTGTGTCCTGATGTTCAGAAGCAGGTTTGATTTCATCTTACACCCCATCTTCCATGATGTGTCCCACAGTTGCACCCCATCCTTTTTTAGCTTCTTACTTTTCTCATCTCCCCATGTCCCTGTGTTTCAATCCCTGTGCCTCAGTCTCCCTCCTCTTCCCCCATCTTTGGTCTCACTCCAGTCCTTTCTTCTCTGCTTTATCCTTGTTTCTCGCACCCCTGGTCTGTCTGGCTGCTCACGGCTCAGGGAGCCTCACTTTCTTGCCCCCTTCTTCTCCTGTCCCTGCTCTCCCATCTCGCAGTCCATCATTTTTCTCCCCAGACCTCAGTCTTCCCACCTTTTGCTGCATGTGGTGTACCCTCGTCTCCATTCCCTTTCCTCTTTTGGACCCTCAATCCTCTTCGTTCTTAGCCTCAGTGTATCTCCTATTTCTCTGAGTTCCTTACCATCATCAGCTTTCTCCATGCCCCAGGCTATCCACAGCTGAGCTTGATCGCATCTTTCTCCCTTCCAGTGCTACATTCTCCTCCTCCTCCCACTCTTGGGCCTCAGTTTCCCACTTGCACCAACTGGTATCAAGGCCTGACTCATGCCTAAGGCCTTATCTACCCCTCACCCTGCCCTACTACTAGCCTGTTCTCACTATCCTCAGCTGCTAACCCAGCTTGCTTGCCCCAGGGCCAGCTGCGCCTACCAGGAAGGGAATCGAAGTTCCTGTGGGAGGCTGATCTTGTCCTTCCCTCTTGCTTGTCCTGCTCCGCCCCCCCACTTTGGCCAGGTAGTCTGAAGTCCTGAAGCTACTCTCTCCTATGTGCCTCTCCTTACATTTTTTTCCCCAGTTGTTCCCCTTCCTTTTTTTCCTGGGCAGCAGGAAGCCATTGGCTTGAAGGGGAGGGAAGCCTGGATGGAATGGGGGCAGGGAAGAGACCTTTGGGGGCCTGGGAGGACAAAGGGCCTCTGGAGTTGGAAGTGATGCAGGAGACATGGGGTGGGCTCTGGCTAGTTGGGTGAACACTAAGTCTTGGCACTGCTCTGAGGCTCGGATGGTAGGGATTTCCCTCGCTGGCCCCTGGGAATCTGGGCTCCAAGCCCCACATTCCAGCCAGCTCCAGACCTCTTTCTGCAGTCACTTGACTCCTCTGGGCCCCAGCCCTCCATCCTTGCCACCCCTCCAGCCTGGGCTGGGGCCGAGGTGAGCATCATGGATTAGGAATTTCTCCTGGGTGGATAGTGGGCAAGGGTTTCAGGATTTTATGGTTAACTCTACTCTCTTCAGTGGACTCCTCTGTCTGGTACTGGCCATGCCACCTGGCCTGGGTGTGTGTGGGCCTGGAGTGTGGAATGTCCCACCAGGGTGAAAGGGACTGCAGCTTCTCTCCTGAGGTGTGGGGTGCAGCTCAGCCTGGTCTCTGTCTGGTCCTCCCCAGCATTGCCCTGGAAGGAGAGGCTGAGAGCTGCCCAGGTAAGGTTCTTGGACACCCTGGCTCCATCCCCAGCCTGACTGCTCCCACAGATCAGCCTCTTCTGGCCCAGGTTCCCCACGGACTGTCTCCAGAGGGGTAGGTGCTCTGGAGGCACTCTAGGGTTTGGTGGAAGGGGATGATGGGGAGAGGTAATTATCTGAGTGACCCTAGCTGTCTGTTGGTGAATCCCTTAGCAGGTGGGGCACCCTTGGGTTTGTGTCTGTCGTGAGTTGGAGCGCACACCCATCTGCTCTTTGGCTCTCCCAAGGGGCAGCCTCTTCCTGGTAGTGCTTTTGTGTACTTGTCAGGGTGGAACTTTGTGTTTCTTCTTGGGCTGCTGTCTGGGTGAGTTTGTATTTGCTGTGAGGTGTATGGGGCCAGAGCTGGCTGGGCCTGAGGGAGGCCTGCCCTGAGGAAGACTCCAGGGCCGGGAGTCTGGACCCCGGAGTCTGTGGAGGAACTGGAAGGGTCGGGAGAGAGGGGCTAGAGCCAGCTGTGGGACAGCGGAGTGTGGGGTGCAGAGTGGGTCTGGGGAGAGGGTTGGTTGGGCAGGTGAGCCCTGCTTCTCTTCCCCAACCGAATTCCTGCTGCTGGGCTGGGGCCTGGACCTGTGGGAACCTGCTTCTTTGCGTTGCCCTGGGGCTGCCCCCCATCACCTCCCTCTCCCCGCCTCCAACTGAGCCCAGAAAAGGGGGAGTAGGGAAGGGCTTGGGTGTGGGGGAGGCCCTAAGGGGGATAAGGCGGCCACAGGGGCCTCAGCTCTGCGGTGCTCTCCGGTGGGGAACCTGGGGGATGGGTGGGTGGAGGGAGAAAGGGGCACCAAGACGAGGTGGGCAGTGACCTTGGGGACAGCCTGGAGATAGTAGAAGGCCGCAGGAGCAGGGCGTTGGCGCAGGGAGGGGGTGGGGCGGGCCGCGACCGGGCGCCGACAGGGGGAGGGAATGGGGGCCGGGCGAGGGAGGCGGTGCCAGGGCCGGTGTTGTACCTCCCTGGCTCCTCTCCCCTCCTCTCCCCGGAACAGGCCCCCGACAGCTGCTCAGGGAGCCGCCGCCGACACCCGAGCCCCGCCGGCGCCTCCGCTCCGGCGCCGCCTCCCCACCCCTCGCCCAGCCGCCACCAAGGCCCCATTGCGGGCTGGACGCCGGGTCCTCGGGAAGAGCGATGAGAGGTAGGGAGAGCAGCCGAGGACCCCCGCTGGGCAGAGGTGGGAGCGCTGCAGCCCTGGGGTACGGGCCGCACAGGGGAGGCAGTACTTGCGGACCTGCACTTGCTTGTCCCGCCCCTCGGGGTCTGTGCCTGTCTACCTCTTGAGAGCTCTGGCTTACTGTCTGTAAGTGTGGGAACCTTTGACGTCGGGAAGGTGTTCCAGCATTGAGCAAGGACCCCCCCCCACCCCTGTCCGCTGCCCCCGCCCTTACTCAGCAAGGAAGACAGGTGCTCATAGGTAGCCCCATTGAATCGTCTCCTCGGTCCCTGAGAAGTGGGCCTGTCCTCTCTCCTAACTGATCCCTGGGGCCTCCACCCAGCCAGCTCCCAGGGGGCAGCCTGGCCACAGCCCAGCAGAGGGACTGGCTCCCTAACCTGCCTGTGACAGCCGCCCATCCACGCTGAATGGTCAGGTGGTTCTGAGGTGAGAGAATAAGCACCATCCTCAGTGTCGCTCCTCCATTCCCTCCCCTCAGACTTTCCCCACCCACGGGTCCCCTGCTGGCTGCACATTCCTTTCCATACCTCCACCCCAGCCAGTCACTATTGCTGAGGCCAGTCAGTGTGTGCAGAATTGAGTGGTACAGTGAGACAGGTGAAAGCAGGGTACGGGCCCTTCCTTAGCTGCCACCAGCTGTCCAAGTTTTCCACCCCCTTGACTTCTGGTTGGCTTGGTCATCCTGTATATTAGGTGGTGGGCCCATGGGATCCTGCCCCCTAAGGGCTTGAGTGTGTGTGTCTCACACTGTCCTGTAATGGCAGGAGCATATAAGTGGTGTCTTGTCATTTCACAGTCACAGGTATCTGATGATGGCTCTTCACTAAGTGATGGGCTTGGACTTCAGAGAAGGCTGAGGTGTGGATGGAGTTGATGTGGGAGCATATGTGTTTGCCTTGGCTGGGAGTCTGTGTGTGTGACAGATTTATGTAGCTGTCACATGGGAGCATGTCACAAAGTTTGCAATGGGTTGTCTGTGAGACACAGAGGTGTGTGTGTATGCTGTACTAATCTCACCTGTGTTTACAGCAGGCTCTGTAAGTCCACATGTCTGACCATGTGTGTCTGTGTGTGTGTGTGTGTGTGTGTCTGTATCTACAGAGCTGTGTGGGTGTGTCTGGAGTGGGGGTCGGGAAAGGAGCGTGAACAACCACCTGCTTCTGTGCCTGGCCCTTTATGTGGAATTGGTTGTGATGGGGCAGAGTGGGTGGGGTTGGGGTAGGTCTGGTGGGCCTGTCCTCCCATTTGTGATCTGGTGGTGGTGAGAATGGGGGATGGGGGTATCCGAGAAGCGTTGCCCCAGGTGGCTGTGCCTTTGCATTTCTCTGCTGGCTTCTGAGCCTGCTCTATTTACCTCCTGCTTTGTGTTTCTGGCCCTGCCTCCCCTCACCCCCCCTGCCTCCTATCCTCTGCTTGCCTTTGTATCTCTGCCCGGGCTTCTCTTGCTCTGTCTGGCTCCGATGACTCATCTGGGATAGGCATGAAGGTTACTCAGGGGAACAAGGGCCTCACTGTTCCCGACAATGGTGGGGGTGGAGAGTGGGACCCAGGAGTTCTAGCCCTGTGTGTATGTAGCTCCTGAACCTCCAAGGGACTAGGCATGGTACATCTGGTCCTAGCTCTGCTTGGATATCAGGATGCCCCCCACAACTCAGTCAGCCCCTCAGCTGCTGCTTCAGAGCTGTGGGGTCTCAGCTGCCTCTTACATTCCTGCCTTAAGCATTGTGGGAGCAGCTGAAGGAGGACAAAGAGATGAGGGAGTGTCCCCCACTCCTCCTACCTCCTGGGGTGACCTGAGCCCTGTCTTCAGACCCATCCTTCTCTCCAAGGCAGCTCAGCTTTTCCCTCAGCCCTGAGCCCTTCCCTCTTCAGAAAGTAGGAACCAGGGGCACAGCTGGTCTGGTGGAAGGCAGAGCAGGGAGAGCTAGGGTATAAGGGGTGGCCCGAGAGGTCCCTCAGGATTTCAGAGCCGGGGGAGCTCAGTGCAGACCTAGGATAGCTTTCCCTGTACCAGGGTTCATAAGGACATACCAGATGAAATGATTTTAGTTGGGATGAGCTGCCTGGGCCCCAGTGAGGAAGAGCAGGGGTTCTCAGACTCATGGGCACAGATCGCCCAGGAATTATGTTGACATGCTGGTCTGGAGTGGGGCTTGAGGCTGGGCATTTCTCCCAAGCTCCCAGGTGCTGCTGAAGTTGTTAGTCCAGGGATCACATGGGGCCTAGCAGGGCTACAGAGGATGGTGATGTTGGAAAGTGCTGGAGTCCCCCACTTGTCTTAGAAATCTGGCCTAGGTGGAGAGGGGACCAGAGTTTAGCCTGGTGTCTGGCACATGGGAATCATTCTGAAAATATAGCCGATGCTGTCAAACAACTCCTATTGTTGTCGTCTTACTGCCATTGTGCCCAAGGCAGCCCATTCCGTCTCTGTTGTTGCTAACTGTGACCTAGGCTCTGTGATTGCCCTTTAACTTACCTTCTGCCCATTTTGTGTCCTGCAGAGATGCTGCCCTCACCTCCTTAGGCCCACAGGGTCAGGAGCTATGGAGCCAGGGGCACTCCCATCTCTACTGCTGCTGCTGTGCTTGGTGGCAATTGGAGATGCTGACATGAAGGGACATTTTGACCCTGGTGAGGAGATTGGCTCTTGGGTCTCTGAGGGATGGGGCCTGGGAGTCAGAATCAGGGGCCTTGACCATCCATCTGCCTGTATTCACCCAGCCAAGTGCCGCTATGCCCTGGGCATGCAGGACCGGACCATCCCAGATGGAGACATCTCTGCCTCTAGCTCCTGGTCAGACTCCACAGCTGCTCACCACAGCAGGTACCTGGCACACCAGAGCTGCCCTGGAGGTTAATTGCTAGGATCTCTACTTGCCATTCCAACCCTTCTGCACAAGCCAAGAGGCTTCTGAGAAGGCCAATGCCAATGAAATTTCCATAGTCCTGGGAAGGGTGGGGCTTTAAATACTAGACCTAGAGGCAGACCCAGGGCCAGACATTCCCTGTGATCTCCTGCCCCCTCCCAGGCTGGAGAGCAGTGATGGGGATGGGGCATGGTGCCCCGCAGGGCCAGTCTTTCCGAAGGAGGAGGAGTACCTGCAAGTGGATCTTCGGCGACTGCACCTGGTGGCTCTGGTGGGCACGCAGGGGCGGCATGCCGGGGGCCTGGGCAAGGAGTTCTCCCCCAGCTACCGGCTGCGTTATTCCCGGGACGGCCATCGCTGGATGGACTGGAGGGACCGCTGGGGTCAGGAGGTGAGGCTAGCAGGGGCAGCAGCCAGGAAGGGTAGCTCTTCTCCATCTACACTTTAAATGCCACATACCCACTTACCATCCTCCAATTCACAACTTCTCCAGCCCAAACCTCTCCACCTGAGGTCTATCTAGTGTTGGCACACCTGACCAACTTCGGCACCTTTCCACTTAGATGTCTAATGGGTGTCTCAAACTTACCATCAATTTCCCAAGCTGAACTTGAGTCCCTTGCACACCCTAAGCCTGTCTCCCCCAACCCTGACAGTGTTCTCCAGCTCAGGAAATGGTACCACCATGTGCCCAGTTGTTCAGGCCATGAGCTAAGATGATTTCCTTGGCTCCTTGTTCTCACCTCCTGCTTCCAATGCATCAGCAAGGCCAGTCTCTGCTACTTCCATGCTGTTTCCTGCCTCTTCTCTCTCTCCACCATCCCCACCCCATCCCAGCTTCCATGAAATGCTGATGTAGTCTCCTAACTATTCTCTCTGCTTCTGCCCATCCTGTCTGAAGTCGGATCTTGCTCTAGAGGCCACATCCAGCATACTTTAAAAAACACACTGAGCCTGGCTGGTGTAGCTCAGTGGATTGAGTGTGGGCTGCAAACCAAAGGATTGCTGGTTCGATTCCCAGTCAGGGCACATGCCTGGGTTGCAGGCCAGGTCCCTAGTGGGGGACGCATGAGAGGAAACCACACATTGATGTCTCCCTCTCTTTCTCCTTCCCTTCTCCTTTAAAAAATAAATAAATAAAATCTTAAAAAAAAAAAAAAAACAAACACTGACTTACTGGTAGCTTTCTGCTGGCTCCCCACTGTGCCAGAACAAAAGGAAATCCCCTTTCTGAGTGCAGAAGCTTGATCTGCTCTGGCTCCTGTGGATCTATTATCTTAGCCCCACCCGGACCACCCTGGTTTTCTGGCTGTTCCTGAACAAGCTAGGGCTCATCTCACAGCTTCAGCACATTTTCACTTGCTGTTCTCTGTGCCTGGAAACCTCCCCTGCCCCCACCCATGTCCACAGGCTCTCCCTTACTCCATTAAGTTCTTCCCCCAGATGTCACCTCCTCAGAAAGCCTTTTCTGACCATCCCACCTCCCACTGCTCCAGGCCCACTTCCTGTCTCTTGTTCTTCACAGCTGTTTCTCCTACAGGGCTCAGTCCTGCAGGGCAGGGACTGGTACTCGCCACCGAGGACATGAGGGCTGGTGCATGGCAGGCTCTGGACCAGCACCTGCAGAGTGATCAGAGGGGTTGAGGGAACTGGAGCAGGGGTGCAGGGCTGTGAGGAGGGGGTGGAACCTGGCACAATGAGCTGAGTGGCTTTGAGACAGATACAGGGAGCCAGGCCAGGAGTGGAAGGGATGATGCTGGAGTGGGTGGACTGAGCCTCAAGCTGACAGAGGTGTCAGAGGTCTCTGCTGCAGCCCCATAGCCTATGTGCTCGGCATCCCCCTTCCTGGATCTCTGTGGCGTGGGCAGGGCCAAGAAGCAGCTGGTGACAGGTAAGTTAGATTTGCCTTTCCCACCCATCCACCCCATTTCCTGGCCCACAGGTGATCTTAGGTAATGAGGACCCTGGGGGAGTGGTGCTGAAGGACCTTGGGCCCCCCATGGTGGCCCGACTGGTTCGCTTCTACCCCCGGGCGGACCGGGTCATGAGTGTCTGTCTGCGGGTGGAACTCTACGGCTGCCTCTGGAAGGGTGAGTTGTTCAACAGTTCATCCCCCTGAGAACTCCTTTCCTGTCCTGGGGAGAGGGGCATCCAGGTACCTCTTTCTCCTTTTTGGAAGCTGTTACTCTGAGTGAGCAGGGAACTGGCCAACATTGCCTCCTCCATGCCAGTGGGCCTGTGGAAGGGTGGGGGACGGAGGCTCCTTGCCCTCACACCCCTCCTCCCACCCTGTCTCAGATGGACTTCTGTCTTACACCGCCCCTGTGGGGCAAACGATGTACTTATCCGAGGCCGTGCACCTCAACGACTCCACCTATGATGGACACACCACACACACGGTTGGCGGGTGAGGAAGTAGGCCCTACAGGACTGAAACATGGGGAAGGAGAGAGGAACAAGTGGGTTGGGGTGAGGGGTTGGTAAATAGTCTGGGCAGTAAGATAGAAGAATGGGGAGGGGCATGGGTTAGCTGAAGCCTCAAGAGACAGGACCAGGATTGAAGGGCAGCAAGGTGACCACTAGCTCGTATGACACTTCGTATGAATTAGAAAAAGGCACTCCTTTGCTAACACTTACATCTGTTGGAACCTGTCAGACTAAACATACACATCACAGGGTGCTTTGTGCAGCATGTGGCTCAAAGTGCCCATTCTAGTCCCGGGTCTGGGCCAGGCCACTGAGGAGGTTGGGGTGGCAGAGCATCTGGGTAGGAGATACTTTCTTCTTTTCCAATCTCTTCCTCGGCCCCTCCTCTCCAGGCTGCAGTATGGAGGTCTGGGCCAGCTGGCAGATGGCGTGGTGGGGCTGGATGACTTTCGGAAGAGCCAGGAGTTGCGGGTCTGGCCGGGCTATGACTATGTGGGATGGTGCAACCACAGCTTTCCCAGCGGGTACATGGAGATGGAGTTTGAGTTTGACAGGCTGAGGGCCTTCCAGGCCATGCAGGTGGGTCTGTCCAGCTCCCTGGGGGAAGCTGTGAGACCAGGATGGGTACCCCTGAGATGCTTGCCAGGACTCTACTGGCCTTGGCCCAACATCTCTTTTCCCTTCCCCTCAGGTCCACTGTAACAACATGCACACCTTGGGAGCCCGCCTGCCTGGAGGGGTGGAGTGTCACTTCAAGCGGGGCCCAGCCATGGCCTGGGAGGGGGATCCTGTGCGGCATGCCCTGGGGGGCAGCCTGGGGGACCCCAGAGCCCGGGCTGTGTTGGTGCCCCTGGGTGGCCGTGTGGCCCGCTTTCTGCAGTGCCGCTTCCTCTTTGCTGGGCCTTGGCTACTCTTCAGTGAGATCTCCTTCATCTCTGGTAAGCCCTGATGTCAGCCCAGTCCCCAAACTCTGGGACTGCCAAGCCCTCAGGTCCCCAAGAAATCCTCCCCTGGCACCACACCTACCCGTCACCTATGAAACTTCTCAGGCAGCGGGTCCCCAAAATAATTTGAATGCTCCCCCCTTCCCCCACTGTCTCTGTCTTTCCTGTATGAGCCCCCCTTGCTCAGGACTGATGTGTAGCCAGTGTGATAGTGCTGGCTGTTAAAATATTGGAATACTCTGTGCTGGTTGGGAAATAGCCTCTCCTCTAAGCCTCCTGATACTACGATCCCTACCCTGGGCTTCCCCTGGGAGCCCTGAATCTCCCCTCAATCAGCAGCTAAAAGGTTAACATCCACCACAGCCAGGGCCTCCAGACCCCTGGAACCCTGTTCCTACTACCCATTATGCTCCCACTCCTCACCTCCTCAGTAGTTCTCCTGCAGGTCCCCCTCCCTGCATCTCTCCTCTCTATCTGCTTTGCTTTCTTCTCGTCCTTCTTCCCAGATGTTGTGAATGACTCCTCTCTGGCTCTGGGGGGCACCTTCCCACCAGCCCCCTGGTGGCCACCTGGCCTACATCCCACCAATCTCAGCAGCTTGGGTGAGCAGCCCTGGGGCCTGTTCTGGGTGTGGGTCCTGTGCACCAGTCCTCTCTGCATGCCCCCCACCTTGGGTGGGAAACTTTCTGCCATTCTGACCCTACTGCCTCCACCAGAGCTGGAGCCCAGGGGTCAGCAGCCCATGGCCAAGGCCGAGGGGAGCCCAACTGCCATCCTAATCGGCTGCCTGGTGGCCATCATTCTGCTGCTGTTGCTCATCATCGCTCTCATGCTGTGGCGACTGCACTGGCGCAGGCTCCTCAGCAAGGTGGGTGGCTGGGGCTGGGTAGGGCTCCAGGCCTAAGGCCACCTGTGTCTGCATTAGTCAGGGTCCATCACGGACTCAGAGCACAATCTAATTAGAATAATTGGAGGGAACCTCAGTAAAGAGACCACTTACAAAAGTGTGGATGGGGTGCATGGAAATCCAGAGGAATAGTGAGGCTCCCAGGGCCAGTCACCAGAGGGTCATCATCCTGGGCTGCTTGGTGAGAGGAGGCCATGCTTACCAGAACCCGGGCAGTGAGCCTGTGCGGAGGGTGCTTTGGTGGGGCAGCAGACTCTGGTTCAAAGATACAGTAGCCTGAGTCCTCCCCTCAGGGAGGGGCTGGGAGAGCAATCAGCCTTACAGCACTTTCTGTGGGTCTGCCCTCTGAACTCCTCCTGGGGTTCCTCTCTGGCTAACCCAACCACAGCCTGTTGCTGAAGTCTGTGCTGGTCACCTCTTGAGGCAGACGCCGAGTGGGAAAAGGTGAAGCTGGAGGAGCAGCCTAAAGAAGTCTGGCAATACCCTGAACCCATGTCTTTCAGTGAGAGTCTGGGCTGGTGATAAACATTAAAGTTGACAATTACAAACTGGTCAGACCTGGGTGAGATCCCATCCTGGGACTCACATGCTCTTGAGCCCCTGGTTCTTTACCTGTGAAGTAGAGTTAATTGTGGATACAACTCTAGGGCTGTCGTGAGGACAGAATAAGCGGATGTGGGGCAGCATTTAACAAAGAACTGGGATGTGCATGCTAAGCAGCAGCACAATTCACATTTTGCCTTCTCTGTGACAAGGCCGAGTGTCAGGTCTTAGAAGAGGAGCTGACAGTTCATCTCTCTGTCCCTGGGGACACCATCCTCATCAACAACCGCCCAGGTCCTCGAGAGCCACCCCCTTACCAGGAGCCCCGGCCTTGTGGGAATCTACCCCACTCTGCTCCCAGTGTCCCCAATGGCTCTGGTAAGACTTGATTTGTTCCCAGTTCTACCTCCATCTTCTGCCTGCTTTCTTATTGTGTTTCTTTTACATTCCCTTCATTTTTGTTGTCTCTGATTTCAATTCATTTTATTTCTGTGGCCCCTGGCTACCGCGTACTATATCATTCCATGTCCCTACCATATAATCTCCCTCAAGATTTACTATCTGCCCCATATGCACCTCTCCCATCTTCTCTGTTGTGCCTCACATTGTGTCTTCCTGGCCCCTTTCCTTTCTCCTAGACTCACTATGTTCCTTCCAGCCGTCCAGCTATCCATTAATCATCCATCCATCTATATTCATATATCATTCATCCATTCATCATGTATCTATCATTTGTCTGTTCATCTATCCATCTATCATCCATCCATCCATCACCTATCCAACCATTCACCCATCACTCATCTATCCTTTCATCTCTCTCTATATTCACACACCCATTTATCCATCCATCATCTATCTGTCATCCATTTGTCCATCCATCACCCATCCATCCATTCATCTAACTATCCATTATCTATTCATCCATCCATCTATTCATCCATTCATTATGCAACTGGCTATCCAGCACTCCCCACATCCTTGTTTTATCCTGTCTCTCTTAGTATATTTGTTTCTTTCCATCAGCCCTGGTTTTGCTGTCTTCCAGTTCTCCCTGTCTGTCTAGCCTTGAGTCTCATCCCTTCCCCATGTCTCCCCCACCCCTCCTTCTCCCGACAGCGTTGCTGCTCTCCAATCCAGCCTACCGCCTCCTTCTGGCCACTTACGCCCGTCCCCCTCGAGGCCTAGGCCCCCCCACGCCCGCCTGGGCCAAACCCACGAACACCCAGGGTAAGCCCCTCTGCCTTGGGCTCCACCAGGCTCCCAATACCTCTACTGGGGCAAGGAAAAGTCCTCACACCTTGCACTGCCTCCTCTCCTCACTGTGGCCTCTTCTGCTCTCCTGAGTTCCCATGGAGGACTCTCTTATGCCCTTAGCTCTCCTCTGCTGCTGCTGCTTCTTTTTAAGGCCTCCCTCCCCTTGAGCTGAGATGTAGAAAGCCCACTGGTTCTCAGCTCTGTCCCCCTCCTCCTCTTCCACCCTGTGTCTTCAGCTCTCCAGAGCCAGAGAGAAGGTTGAGGTGGTAGCCCAGGTTCTCCTGTAACTCCTTTGTTCTCCCCTCTCTCTAGAGCTTCAAGGAGGAGGGCCTCTCACCCTGGGTGCTTGCCCTGTCCCCCCATGTATCCTCTTTCTGCAGTCCCAGAGGTGAAGGCTTACACCCCTGCCCTTTCTGTCTGTTCCTCTCCTTGGTGTTCCCTCCTCATTGTCACCCCTTCTCCTGGGCTAAGAGGGGCAGCTCTGCCTCTTCTCCTCTGTCTGTAGACCCCTTGTTGTGTGGGCTGTGAGGAACTGTTCCATTCTCTGTCTGCCCCCGTCTCTGCTTGTCTTTGAGCTTGGTGTGTTGGGTCAGGAAGGGTTTGGGTATGGAGGGCAGGGAAGAGCCAAGGCTGAGAGTGGGGGCTGTGGAAGAAGAGGTGGGAGCTCAATGAAGGGGAGGGGCTGGCAGGGAGTAGGGCAAAGGTTTGGAAAGTGGAGACTGACAGGATGGCTGGCACCATCTTTCTTCTGATGGTGGGTAAAGGAGTTCCTCTTTCGGACAAGACTTATTACCTCATGGTTTCTCGGGCTGTGCTGGGATCCCTAGAGAATAAGACTTTATAACCATCTCCACTGCCTTGAAAACTCTGGACCAGCTAACTTATCCCACACTGGCATTTTCTCTGGTTTGAGGAAGCTGATGGAGGGTAGACCTAGTCTGACACCCAGCTGGGAGACAGTACCTATGGAAGGCTGGGGTGTGGAGAATCGTGGCCTTCTGGGGCTGTTCCTGATGCTGGTTCTGTTTTCTTTCCTTCATCCCTCCAGCCTGCAGTGGGGACTACATGGAGCCTGAGAAGCCAGGTGCCCCACTTCTGCCCCCACCTCCCCAGAACAGCGTCCCCCATTATGCCGAGGCTGACATTGTCACTCTGCAAGGTGTCACTGGGGGCAACACCTATGCTGTGCCTGCATTGCCCCCAGGGGTGGCTGGGGATGGGCCCCCCAGAGTGGATTTCCCTCGGTCACAGCTCCGCTTCAAGGAGAAGCTTGGTGAGGGCCAGTTTGGGGAGGTAAGGAGGATCCCTGCCATCCATCCATCTGGGGTTCTGATGCCATGTCCACATATCCCCCTCAATCAGGAACCTGTGAGCAGGAACCTGTCATATGTGATTGTGTTATCCTAATTGAACCTTTTTTAAAAGATTTTATTTATTTATTTTTAGAGATGGGGAGGGAAGAAGGAAGAGAGGGAGGGGAATGTTGATGTGCAAGAGAAACATCAATTGGTTGCCTCTGGTATGTCCCCAACAGGGTACCTGGCCTGCAACCCTGGCATGTGCCCTGACCAGAAATTGAACCAGTGACCTTTCAGTTTGCAGGACGACACCCAACCCACTGAGCCACATCAGTCAGGGCAACCTTGGGAAACCTTTTGACTATCTAACAAATGACCTTATTTCTCCAGGTGCACCTTTGTGAGGTAGAGAACCCTCAAGATCTTGTCAGTCTTGATTTCCCCCTTAATGTGCGCAAGGGACACCCCTTGCTGGTAGCTGTCAAGATCCTACGGCCAGATGCCACCAAGAATGCCAGGTAAAGACCAGAATTGGCATTTGAGAGGGCAGGGAAGCTGTGCAGAGTGGGGAGTGATCTACAGAGAAATGTGGCAGAGACAACAGAGTGCTGTCTGGGGAAGGCCCCCACATCACAGCGAGTTGGTGTGCATGCTGGGGTGGGGTGCTGGTCCATGTGAGCAGGGGGACAGGTGTAGATCATCGCCTCCCCACCCCCGGTGTCCTCGCTACCTTCTCCCTATCTCTAGGAATGATTTTCTGAAGGAGGTGAAGATCATGTCGAGACTAAAGGACCCAAACATCATCCGGCTCCTGGGTGTTTGTGTGCAGGATGACCCTCTCTGTATGATTACTGATTACATGGAGAATGGTGACCTTAACCAGTTCCTCAGCGCCCACCAGCTGGAGGACAAGGCGGCTGAGGGGGCCCTGAGGGATGGGGAGGCTGCCCAGGGACCCACCATCAGGTCAGTGGGTACCCAGGCTGGCCTTTCTCCGAGAACTCCAGCCTGCAGTCAGAGTGGACTAAGGGGTGGGGAGGAAGGTGGAGGCTCTGGGGTTGGGGAGGTCTGGGATGAGGAATATGAGGGCCAGAAAAGCCAGGCATGGCTACAGTGAGGGGCTGAAGGGACTTGGACCCTGTCAGGAATTTCCCTGTGCCCTCTGTCACCCTCACTGCCTGAGTCCACATCAGGGACATAATAAAAGCAGTAGCTCCCCAGGGTCAGATGAGTCAAAGGAAGGTTGAATAGGTACCAACTTGCGGGCCTCCGCCTGGTACCTCCATCTCAGCACCTGAGTTGGTATAGCCTGGTCCCAGGGAATGGCTGCCCTTCCTTTCCTGATAATCTGTGAGGTGAGGATGAGGCTGGGGCTACCCCAATGACCCTCTGTCCTTGGCTCCCTTACTCAGCTACCCAATGCTGTTGCATGTGGCAGCCCAGATTGCCTCAGGCATGCGCTATCTGGCCACACTGAACTTTGTGCATCGGGACCTGGCCACAAGGAACTGCCTGGTCGGGGAAAATTTCACCATCAAAATCGCTGACTTTGGCATGAGCCGGAACCTCTATGCTGGGGACTATTACCGTGTGCAGGGCCGAGCGGTGCTGCCCATCCGCTGGATGGCCTGGGAGTGCATTCTCATGGTGAGAGGTGGGCAGGGCAGGGAGCTCTGGCTGCCTCTTCAAGTCTGTGGTCTCATTCTGTTTCCTCATCTATAAAGTGAGGGTTTGGACCAGTGTCCTCTATGGTTTCCTGTGGCTCAGGGACTGGAGAAAGCCGGGAGGTATGGAGTGATGGGGAAGGATCCAGGAGACCGGTGGAGCTGAAAGATGGAGTCAGAGTGGCAGAGACCAAGAGAGGCAAAGAGACAGAGGGGTCTAGAGAGAAGGGGATGAATTGGGAGCTAGACAGGACCAGAAAATGGAGGGCAGGAGGGTAGAAAAGGGAAGAGATGAGAGAGAGGACTAGCACCTGAGAAGGAAGGCAGAGCTGAGGGAGGGACGGACAGGCTTATTGGGAGAGAGCCCACTGGGAAGAGTGGCGTCAGTCCCAGGAAGTGCTGAGGGTCCATGGCCCTGTGGGGAAAGGAGGGAGTCTGTGTTGCCTGATGCCTTTCTCTGCCTGTTGCCTTATCTACACACCAGGGGAAGTTCACAACAGCAAGTGACGTGTGGGCCTTTGGGGTGACTCTGTGGGAGGTGCTGATGCTCTGCCGGACCCAGCCCTTTGGGCAGCTGACAGATGAACAAGTCATTGAGAATGCAGGGGAGTTCTTCCGAGACCAGGGCCGGCAGGTCAGAGCAAAGGATGGGGCTGGGGGCTGGGAGGGCAGAGCCTGTCTCTTGGGAACTAAAGAACATTTGTTCCCTGCCTTCCGTCCACACTGCTGCCACAATGTAGGTGTACCTGTCTCGGCCACCTGCCTGCCCGCAGGGCCTGTACGAGCTGATGCTTCGGTGCTGGAGCCGGGAGCCTGAGCAGCGACCACCCTTTTCCCAAATGCATCGGTTCTTGGCAGAAGATGCACTCAACACAGTGTGAATCATGACACCCAGTGGCCCTCCCTCAGGGTGGGGAGGCCAGCAGTACCAAACCCCAGGAGCCAATGGCACCTCCACTCCCCTTGCCCTTCACTTCTGAGAGGAAGTGTGACCACAGGTGGGCCGGGCCTTCTAGGGAGCTGATACCATCCCTGCTTCTCTCCTAGAAGCCCCCACCACCCACCCAGCTGGCCCTGTGGATGGGGTCCTCTTGGGCATCTTCTAGCCATCCCTTCGGAGATCATGGGGCAAATACAGAGCAGACACTGGACTTGGCCCCTGGAACACCTGGGCTCCTGGACAACACTGGTTCCTGGAGGGAAGACTGTGGCCCCTACACTCTATCACACACTGGACCCTGCTGGCTGAGAATCTGGGGAGTGAGGACAAATAAAGGAATTGTCCTACCCCTGGAATTGTCCTCAGCTTTGGCTTGTTCCTGCCCCCCGCCCCCCATCCTCTGAAACACTGGACCTGGGGGTGATCCCTGCCCCCAAGCCCGAGTCATGCCCACCTCTTCCTGCTGTGTTGGAACTAGAACTTCTCTAAGTCTGTATGTTTCTGTGGAATAAATACTGGGATTAGGGGAAAGAGGGAACAACACCTGGGGCCCTGGGATTGGGCATCTCTATTGTAGCTGCCACGTTGGTTTTTCTATAATCATTTGGGGTTTGTACATTTTTGGTGGGAGAGACACAGATTTTTACACTAATATATAGATCTAGCTCAATACAATTTTAATCCCCTGCACTAGGCAGGTAATAATAAAGACTGAGTTTTCCATAGCTATGCATAAATTTCTTGGGGTTTTGGTAAAATCTGCTTCCTGGCCTCCTTTCCCTCATCCCATTTTCTTTCTTCCTTCTCTTTTTCCACCTCTCTATTCCATTTCCTACCACATACTTTGTGCAGAACAGTGTTTTGTGTCTCCTTAAGCCAGGCCCTTGCCAGTGGGATCTCAGGTTCATCAGCTGATAAACCCCATCAGCTCCAACAAGAGCTCTGCAGGAGGCCTGGGGTCTTATCCTTGTTTGAGCCACATACCCTTCTGACAGTTGGGAGAGGTCTACTGATTTCTCCTCAGAATTGTTTTAAAATCCATTTAGAGGTGTGTGTGTGTGTGTGTGTGTGTGTGTGTGTGTGTGTGTGTATGATTATAGAGAGTTTACCAAAATGCTAACAATTATGATATATTAACATCCTTTTGGGCATATTTAATAACATCTAGCAGCAGGTGTAATAAGTACTGATATTTTAAATAGTATAACAATAACATCTGAGATTTCTAAGACTACTGGGGTACGAAAACAGCTGTGGTGCTCATTAGTGATGGTCACATGCACTGCTAGTACTGCTGGAGTTTTGCTCATACTCAGACTTGGAAGAAATGCTAAATTTCAATTAGAAGTTAATAAAAATAAAGGTCTTTTTTTCCTGGCCCATATTCTAGGACCCCACCCCCCACCCTCCACCAACAGGTCTGGAAGTCCCAAGTGGAGAATCCCTGGATTAGGCTCATATGCATGCCAATCACCCGATGGATGACTTGCTGGGAGCCAGAAACAAGAGGCTAAATTATCTCAAAGACTTGGAAGGATGACCTATGACCACCAAGAAAGCATTTAACAAAAAGTTAAAATTTGGTTGGAAAGGAAAAAATTCAGTTGCAAGTATTAGAAAAGGCAGAGACCCATCTTGTGAAATAAAGACCCAGGGGTCATGGTTGATAATATTCACAAAATGAGCCAGCTGGATGATGAGGATAACAATAAAGATAATTTAATCTTAGGTTGAATTCATAGGCCCTTGTGGTCCAGGACACGGATCTAAGAGTCCTGCTGAAACCTGCATAAGGTCAGACCATTGTGAAACACAGTCCAAGGTGGGCACCAACAGGCGGAGGGTTTAGAAGCCAGAACCTAGAATGGTTAGGGTTAGATGCCATGTGGAGAGCTGAGACCTTCTGTCTCTGAGCTCAGAACTCAAGGTCTAGACCAGCGATTTTCAATCTTTTTCATCTCATGGCACACATAAATTAATTACTAAAATTCTGCAGCACACCAAAAATATATTTTCTGCTGAATTGATAAAAATAGGTGTAATTTTGACTTACATGGCACAACTATTGTGGTGTTGGCTGTTGTCATTTTTTAATTTGACAATCTAAGGGAAAAGAGGTCAGTGTCCCTGACTAAATAGTTAGGTATTGCATGTTTTAAAAATTCTTGTGGGAGAGAGAAGATGGCAGCATGGTAAGAGGATGCACATCCCTCTTCCCCCTTCACACAGGTGTTAAACCGGGGCATTTCTCAATGCAGCACAGCAAACAGACACCAGAAACACAGCATATTTGAAAACAGATGATCGAAAATTGCAGTGGACATTGAAAAACCAGACGGTAAGGAGATTACTCCAGCAGTGCGGAGACCAGGGCGGGGGCTGAGAAACCGGGCCAGGGCTTGCCGTAAGACTCTAGGGAGGGAGCTGCAGCAACCACTCCCTGATCAGCCAAACAGGGTCTCAGCAGCGCCGGCATAAACCTGGTTGCTTGAAATCTCACAGAGAGGAGTTAAGATCTCATAGCCCTGGGAGGACTGAGCGTTGGAGCGCGCACTTTTGTCTACGCCCAAGTGCCATTGTAAACAGCTGCGGGGGGGGGGGGGGGGGATCTTTCGCACCAGCGCGCCCTGAGAGACCCAGGGTGCAGTCGCTGGGCGCCTCTATGGTCTCTCGGCCCAGCACGGGCCCAGCATGGGCACTCGCACCAGCAGGGAGCAGCAATACGGTCTCCTGGCACCATCACACCATCGGAGACCTGAGTGGGCTGCTGGGAGATCTTAGACACTGGTGTGCAACCTGCGTAGGGGTCGAGCCGTGTTTGTGGGACAGTTGGCACCTGTGCAAGGAAGGCTCAGGGAACATCGGTGCTTGCGGCGCGCGACCACAGTTGGCGCCTGGGACCCTGTGTGGAGAGTCTTGGGATAGCTCTGAGGACAGTAGGCCAGAGAAAACTGAGTGCTGAACAAGGAAAAAAACAATACGGTCACCCCTCGGCCACTGCAGTCATCAAGGCCAGAAAAACCAGCTTGGCAAGATTGATAACACCAAGAATTAGCGGTTTTGGTGTTTTTCGGTTTTTCAATTTTTTTGTTTTTTTTTTCTCTTTTTCATTATTTTGATCTTTTTTACCCCTCAACTCCTTTTTGCTTCTCATTACTTCTTTCTTGTTTTACTCCTTCTTCCTTTCTTTCCAAGCTTATCTCTTCTTCCTGTCTTTTTTCTTTTTCATTCTACTTTTCTTTATTCTCTTTTCATTTTTTTATTTCCTTTTCCTTCTTTTCTTTTTTTCCTTTCCTTCTCTTTTCTCTTTTTAAACACATACAAGTGAGACAAAAACAAAACAAAACCAAAAAACCCTGGAACTGTGGAAAGACCAGAGTTGGCCCCAAAGAGGGGGCATTTCAACAGCTGAGACACTGGAAGCAGTGAACACCAGGATACCCAAAGGAGATAGCACCACTGAATTTCACAGGCCTTCTACCACAGAAGTTCACACCATAAACCCAGGGAACCAGAACAAATCAATTTAAGAAGCTGAGGCTAACAAGAAGAGTCTCACAAACAATGGGAAGACAAGGAAACAATCCCCAAATGAAAGAAAAGGAGGAAGCCCCACAAAGAATGCTAAATGAAATGGAGGCAACTCAACTATCAGATTTTGAGTTCAAAGCAATGGTTGTCAGGAAGCTCCAAGAGCTCTCAATGAACTACGAAAAACTACACGGAAGCTACGATGAACTCACTGCAAACTATATCAACATGAAAAAGGAAATAGAAACTATCAACAAGGGCCAAGAAGAAATGAAAAATACAATTTCTGAACTGAAGAACACAGTGGAAGGAATGAAAAGCAGAATCGATGAAGCAGAAGATCAGATCAGCAAGTTGGAGGACAAAGTAGAAAAAAACACCAGAAGGAGCAAGAAAAGGAAAAGAGGCTTAGAAAGAATGAAGAGGGATTAAGAGAAATGCAAGACAGTATGAAACGTAATAATATCCGTATAATAGGGATACCAGAGGGAGAACAAGAAAAGCAAGGGATGGAAAACCTATTTGAAAAAGTAATGATGGAAAACTTCCCTAATTTGATGAGAGAAAAAGTCACACAAATCCAGGAATCACAGAGAGTCCCAATCAAGAGGAACCCAAAGAGGCCCACTTTAAGACACATCATAATTAAAATGGCAAAATTCCAAGACAAAGAGAGAATCTTAAAGTCAGCAAGGGAGAACAAGGAAGTAACATACAAGGGAGCCCCGATTAGGTTAGCATCCGACTTCTCAATGGAAACACTCCAAGCCAGAAGAGAATGGCAAGAAATATTTCAAGTAATGAGAACCAAAGGCCTGCAACCAAGACTACTTTACCCAGCAAGGCTTTCAATCAAGATAGAAGGCCAAATAAAGAGCTTCCCAGACAAAAGAAGTCTAAAAGAATAAACCTCTACCAAGCCAGCTCTGCAAGAGATACTAAAGGGCCTGCTTTAAGGAAAGGGAGGAAAGGAGAAAGAGAGGGGGAGGAACACAGGTACAAAAATGGCAATGAATAAGTACCTATCAGTAATAACCTTAAATGTAAATGGATTAAATGCTCCAATCAAAAGGCATAGAATAGCTGAATGGATAAGAAAGCATGACCCACACATATGCTGCCTACAAGAGACCCACCTCAGGACAAAAGACCAACACAGACTCAAAGTGAAGGGCTGGAAACAAATTTTCCAAGCAAATGGACAGGGGAAAAAAAAGCCAGGATAGCAATACTCATATCAGACAAAATAGACTTCAAAAGAAGAGCCATAAAGAGAGATCCAGAAGGTCACTTCATAATACTCAAAGGAAGAATCCACCAGGAAGACATAAACATTGTAAATATATATGCACCCAACATAGGAGCACCTAAATACATCAAGAAAATCTTAGAGGACTTCAAGAAAGATATTGACAGCAACACAATTATAGTAGGGGATTTTAACACCCCACTGTCAAAAATGGACAGATCTTCTAAATAAAATATCAACAAAGATATTGTGGCATTGAATGACACCCTAGATGAAATGGACCTAACTGATATATATAGAGCCCTTCATCCCAAAGAAACTAAATACACTTTCTATTCAAATGCACATGGAACATTCTCAAAGATAGACCACATGATAGGTCATAAAACTAACCTCATCAAATTCAAGAAAATTGAAATCATACCAAGCATCTTCACCGACCACAAGGGACTGAAACTAGAAACCAACCCCAAGGGGAAAAACACAAAGTCTTCAAAGTCATGGAGATTGAATAGCATGCTATTAAACAATGAATGGGTCAAGAATGAAATTAGGGAGGAAATAAAAAAGTTTCTGGAAACAAATGAAAATGAACTCACAACAACCCAAAACTTATGGGACACAGCAAAGGCAGTCCTTAGAGGAAAGTTCACAGCAATACAGGCCTACCTAAAAAAGATATAAACATCTCAAACAAACAACTTAACTCTATGCCTACAAGAACTCGAGGATCAACAGCAAAGACAGCCCAGAGCAAGTAGAAGGAAGGAAATAACTAAGATCAGAGCAGAATTAAATGACATAGAGACTAAAAGCACAATTCTAAAGATCAATGAATCCAGGAGCTGGTTTTTTTAAAAGATAAACAAAATTGACAAGCCATTAAGCAGGCTCATCAAGAAAAAAAGAGAGAGGACCCAAATAAACACAATCAGAAATGAAAGAGGAGAGATTACAACTGACACCACAGAAATACAAAGGATTGTAAGAAGTTACTATGAAGAACTGTATGCCAAGAAATTTGAAAACTTAGGTGAAATATAATCTCCCAAAACTCAATGAAGAAGAAGAAGAAAGCCTGAACCGACCAATAACAGCAGATGAAATAGAAGCAGTAATCAAAAAACTCCTGACACACAAAAGCCCAGGACCAGATGGTTTCACAGGAAAATTTTACAAAGCATTTAAGGAAGAGCTAACCCCTATCCTTCACAAACTTTTCAAAAAAATCCAAAATGATGGAAGACTACCAAACTCTTTTTATGAAGCTAGCATCATTCTAATTCCCAAACCAGATAAAGACATAACAAGGAAAGAAAACTTCAGGCCCATATCACTGATGAACATAGACGCTAAAATCCTCAACAAAATATTGGCAAACCGCATCCAACAATACATTAAAAAGATCATACATCATGACCAAGTGGGATTCATCCCAGGGATGCAAGGATGGTTCAACATACGCAAATCAGTAAATGTAATACGTCACATAAACAAAAGCAAAGACAAAAATCACATGATCATATCAATAGATGCAGAAAAAGCATTTGATAAGGTACAGCACCCGTTTATGATAAAAACACTCAGCAAAGTGGGAATCGAGGGAGCATTCCTCAATATAATAAAGGCCATATATGAGAGACCTACAGCCAACATCATACTCAATGGGCAAAAACTAAAATCTTTTCCACTAAGATCAGGAACAAGACAAGGTTGTCCACTTTCACCACTTCTATTCAATATAGTATTGGAAGTATTAGCCACAGCGATTAGACAAGAAAAGGAAATAAAAGGCATCCAAATTGGAAAGGAGGAAACAAAACTATCACTATTTGCAGATGACATGATAGTGTACATAGAAAATCCTATAGACTCAGCCCAAAAGCTGCTCAACCTAGTAAATGAATTTGGCCAAACAGCAGGATACAAAGCCAATATCCAAAAATCAAAGGCATTTTTGTATACCAACAATGAAACTGCAGAAGCAGAAATCAAGAAAAAAAATCCCATTCAATATAGCAAAAAGAAAAAATAAAATACCTAGGAATAAACCTAACTAAAGACGTAAAGGACCTATATGCAGAAAACTACACAACACTGAAGAAAGAAATCAAGGAAGACACAAACAAATGGAAACATATACTGTGTTCATGGATTGGAAGAATTAACATCATCAAAATGTTCATACTACCCAAAGCAATTTACAGATTCAATGCAATACCTATTAAATTACCAATGGCATATTTCACAGACATAGAACAAACACTTCAAAAATTTATATGGAGCCATAAATGACCTCGAATAGCTTCAGCAATTTTGAGAAAGAAGAGCCAAGTAGGAGGGATTACAATACCTGACACCAAACTGTATTACAAGGCCACTGTAATCAAAACAGCCTGGTACGGGCACAAAAACAGACACAAGGACCAGTGGAATAGAATAGAGAGCCCAGAAGTAAACCCATTTCTCTATGGTCGATTAATACTTGAC
This sequence comes from Anoura caudifer, assembly GCA_004027475.1. Taxonomy (NCBI): domain Eukaryota; kingdom Metazoa; phylum Chordata; class Mammalia; order Chiroptera; family Phyllostomidae; genus Anoura; species Anoura caudifer. The sequence goes on along the minus strand of PVKU01008028.1, from coordinate 1,227 downwards.
AAAGGAGGCAGCAACATAAAATGGAGTAAAAGTAGCCTCTTCAACAAGTGGTGTTGGGAAAACTGGACAGCTACATGCAAAAAAATGAAACTTGACCACTAACTTACACCATACACAAAAATAAATTCAAGATGGATAAAAGATTTAAATATAAGCCGTGACACCATTAAAGTCCTAGAGGAGAACATAGGCAGGAAAATCTCAGACATTTCACACAGCAACATTTTTACTGATATGTCTCCTAGAGCAAGGGACATAAAGGAAAGAATAAACAAATGGGATCTCATCAAAATAAAAAGCTTCTGCATGGTTAAAGAAATAAACCATTTAAAATAAAATAAAATAAAAAGAGAACCAACCATATGGGAAAACATATTTGCCAATGATACCTCAGACAAGGGTTTAATCTCCAAAATATATAAAGAACTTACACGACTCCACGCTAAGAAGATAAGCAACCCAATTAAAAAATGGGCAAAAGACTTGAACAGACACTTCTCCAAGGAGGACATACAGAAGATCCAGAAACACATGAAAAGATGCTCGATATCGCTAGCTATCAGAGAGATGCAAATGAAAACCACAATGAGATACCACCTCACACCAGTCAGAATGGCCATCATAAACAAAGCAACAAACAACAAGTGTTGGAGAGGTCGTGGAGAAAAGGGGACCCTGGTACACTGTTGGTGGGACTGCAGACTGGTACAACCACTATGGAAAGCAGTATGGAATTTTCTAAGAAAACTAAAAATGGACCTACCTTTTGACCCAACAATTCCACTGCTAGATTATATCCTAGGAACCCTGAAACACCAATCCAAAAGAACCTATGTACCCCAATGTTCATAGCAGCACAATTTACAATAGCCAAATGTTGGAAGCAACCTAGGTGCCCATCAGTAAATGAATGGATCAAGAAACTATGGCACATTTACACAATGGAATTCTATGCAGCAGAAAGAAAGAAGGAACTCCTACCCTTCGCAACAGCATGGATGGAACTGGAGAGCATTACGCTAAGCGAAATAAGCCAGGAGAAGGTGAAAGACAAATACCATATGATCTCACCTTTAACAGGAACCTAATCAAAAAAACAAACAAACAAGCATAATATAACCAAAGACACTGAAACTGAGAACAAGAGAGGAGAGGGATAGGAATATCCAGGGAAAAGGGGAAGGGATTAGAGCAACAAGTATGAAAGACACATGGACAAAAGCTGGG